>JAVKPL010014517.1:0-86728 GCA_032173675.1 Gastrolobium villosum
AAGGGTTTAAAAGGCATATGAGCCTAGAAAGGAGTATGAGAATTATTCAGAAATTCTTTCTTCCCCTTTTCTGTCCCCTCTCTTCTTCCCTTTCTTCCTAACCTATTGTTAATTCAGATCTGCTCCTGTTACAGTAATAGTATATAACTATATATTGGCTTTGGGTTCATTGATTCTTCCCCCTCAACAACTGACTTTTTAGAGTGGGTTCTCGGAAGGTTGTATCATTGGTGTTTGGCTTTGTCATTCTTTGATATGCTTCACTTTACCAATCTTTGGTTTAGCTAAAGAATTTTTCTTAGTGGAGCCTTGCCCTCGATCCGAGGGAAATTTTTTATAAACTTAAGATTCAATAGGATTTCTTCCCTTTTCAGGAAAAGGTGTGGTGTGGATGACCTCTTAGATACGAACATCACAACATGCATGTGTCTCACTAAAGGATTTAGGGACTTTATCTAAGATTTAAGATTATGCGACTGTCTGCCTGGAAATTAGAATGTGTGCGGATGATATGTAAAATTTTTAAATAAAATAGTGTAGCAGTTGTTGATTATCCCATGCTAACATCTTGGTTTCTGTTTCAGGCATTAATAGATGCTACATCCTCTGACACCAGTCTAGAGGAAGAGACTGGCATTAGAATGGTGGCTTTGTTTGACCACGAGGAATGTGGATCTAATTCTGCCCAAGGAGCTGGCTCTCCTGTGATGCATGATGCTTTCTCTAGGATCACAAATTCTTTCAGCTCAAATTCAAAGGTATAATGCCATTTTTTATGCTTAAGGAATACATGGATTACTTATTTAGTGTTACTGAGCAAATGTATTGTTGTTTACTTTCCATTGAGGATTAACACATGTAGGTAGTACCTTTATCACATGACACTATAGATGTTAGGGTAAATTACACTGTGAATTTTTTGTCCTAATCAACTTTAATTCAGCAAAATTCTACACTTTACATCTATGAATTTTTAGAAGCATACACCAAAACCCCATAAATATTCATAAACACAGTAAATGGTAATTTCTTCACTAAATTACACAAAATTACCAAGATGCATTGTTTTCTGTACTTTAAAACATAGTATTAGAAGAGGTTGAGTTCAATGCATAAACTAGGAAAAAAGAAAAAAGAAAAAATAGTGGAATATGCTGTGAGTTCTGATTGACACCGCTAAAAATAAAGCATTGGAAAAAATCTAGACTTTTCTTTTTTGGCAAAGAAAATGATCTCATCCACAGCGAATGACCTTTTAATTGTTAGTTTTAACTAAATATTAACAGTTTGAGTGTTTCTGAATCTTCAAGGGGTTAACAGGGTAAAGATTATGTTTCTGAAACATGAGTGGAGTAATATGTAAGGTTTTAATCGTTGGTGTACTAAGATTGAGGTAAAAATGTTATTTAAATCTAGGTAGGCGTTGTGGTTATTTCAACCCTCATTATTCATTACAGCACCACTCCGTTAGTCAGCATTCGAGATATTTAAATGGTGGAACAACCACAATTTAATTATGCTTTCAATCTTTAATTAGTTTTCATTACGGTGATTTTGTTTTAGCTTATTGAGAAAGCAATACAAAGAAGCTTCCTTGTATCTGCTGATATGGCACATGCACTACACCCAAACTACACGGTACGTCTTCTTATGTGCCTTGATTTACTGTTGCTGATAATTCAAATTGTTGATACTTATCGAAGACCTAATTTCTCATAGGACAAGCATGAAGAAAACCATCAGCCTAAACTACATGGAGGACTTGTCATTAAACAGAAAGCAAATCAACGCTATGCAACCAATGCTGTCACATCCTTCATATTCAGGGAGATAGCATCAAAACATAACCTTCCTGTTCAGGTCAGCTTAGTGAAAAGTTTTATCTTTGTCTCTTTTCCTCCACTCTGATTGGAACAAATTGTGTCTGCGGAGGAAGATACAATCGTTAGAAAAGCCCTCTCCACTTTAGTATCCGTAGTTTTTCAAGGAGCAAAATTATTACATGTTTCGAATTATCAGAAGAAACAGTGGAGGATTGGAATTGTGTGAGCACTAGTATTGAGATAATGAATTATAACGAGGTATGTTGATGTAGGACTTCGTGGTGCGCAATGACATGGCTTGTGTATTCTAATGAATATTAGATAAAATTATCTAAAGTAACTTTATAAACTTTAAACCCAAATATTTATATTTATGAGATAATATAGTAAATAAGAAAATTGATTTGTAAAAGCTACTTTTAAGGAGAAAAAACTGATCAAAATGTTATTAAGGTAGAGTTAGAAAATTATTCTGTAAATTAAAATATAACTAAAAAAATTTTCATGCCCTAAAAAAATCAATTAATATGTAAAATTAAATATAATGATTTTTTTATTTAAATCATGCTTATACAGTCAAAAAATGCATATACATATATATTTACAAATAAGTAAAACAAAATCAACTAATATGATTCGATCAAATTAACAACGATAATTTTATCACTTTCTATCCAAATATTTTTTCTTTTATTTTTTTTCATTAATTTATTCATAAATAATTAATAGGAAAAGTGTGTGATGATCCTTTTAAAAGAGATAAAGAGATCGATGGATACCAAAAAAAAAAAGAGATAGATAACGAGGGAAAGAGAAAAAAAAATCCACACTCTCTTCCCCATAATTTATATATTTCTCTCTCTTAAAATAATATAATTTTATATCACTTAAAATAATATATATTTTATATCAGGGTTCGCTTTTTCTGCAGTTACTGTATATAAGTTATCTGCAGTAACCCAATACGACGTCGTTTTGAGGCGGAAATCATGGTGTTTTTGAAATTTTAATTTATTTCAGGGTTATAATAGTATTTATTTTTATAATTTTTTAAGATTTCAATACCAAAATAACGTCATTTTAGGAATAAATGCAGATAACTTATCTGCATTAACTGTAGAAACATCTTTCCCTTTATAATTTTTATAATTTTTATTGTTTTTTAATAAAAAATTACTAATTTATGGCAGCTTTGGAAATAATTACGCATTTATTGCACAATATCACGCCCAATTTGGGCGTCACCAATGACGCCCAATTTGGGCGTCACTCAAGAGGCTATCACGCCTAATTTAGGAGTCACTCATCAGGTGTTGACAAATGTCACAATTTTTTTCCAAAAAAAAATCAACAATTTAATCGTAAAACTTGTGAAGGCCATAACTCTTGGCTCGGGTATCCGAATCAGGTATTTTTTTTTATTCCACATAACTTTTCGAGATCTACATAATGACACCTCATTTGACATATTTTATCTCTCACAAACATAATTTGAATTTGCAACAATGAGACTTTATCTTATAAGCGTTAGATTGTGACCCAATAAATTAATAATTAATTATTAATTAATAAGTGTGACCCAATAAATTATAATCGTTAGATTGACGAAAATTAACGGTTAAGATTTAGTAGTAACAAGTAATAACAAAAAAAAGTAGTAATTATTACATTTCCCTTATTTATTTCTATAATAGCGGGAAACAGTGTAGTTTAATATAAAATAAAAAGAAAAGTAATATGACAATAACATGCCCCCAAACAATACAATAATATAATTTATAAAAAAAATTATATTTGATTAAACTCTCAAATCCTAATAGTTGTTAAATTATTAAAAAATAAATAAGAGAACATAATAAAAATAGTAAAAAGATCAATAAAATTGATAAGTAATATAATTTGTATGAATCATTAAATATAAATAGAATAATAATGAAGGTAAGAGATCTTATTTTCATATCGGTATAAATTGTCATCATTAATTCCAGACCACGAATAATAACCCAGAAGCTTATAGCTTATGATTGTTTTTCAAAAATAAAATCCTTATTCCTTAGAGATTTAGAATATTCATTTAATTATTTCCTTTATTAATACAGATTTCTCAAATTGATTTTTGAGTTTAAATCACAAATCAAAGATTTATTTTGCAATAAATGTGTCATTATTTATCTTTATTAATACAGATAATTTCCTCTTGAGTGACGTCCAAATCGGGCGTGATTGGTGACAAATATGTAGGTGATTACTTGTTGGGTTAATGATTTAGGGTCCACAAAGAGGAAGCAGGAATTCTAAAAAAAAAAAAGGAAGCGGGAAAGCAGCATCGACCGTGCGATTAAGATAGACGCGTTAAGTATGGACCGTTGGATATGGGGCTATGAAACTATTTAAGTACAACTGCTATACGAGGCTCTGCAGATTTGGTTCATGCTCTATATTTCTTTCTTTCTTTCTCTGAGTTGAAGTAAGCGAGGAAGGATTTATACAGAGACGATGGCATTCCCAGAATCTCGTGCACCAAAGAAGAAACAACGCCTTAGTTTGAATGGTGATGTTTATGGTAATTTTGATGTACCTTTTGAATACTTCTCATTATCAAAGATGTCAAGTCTTGAGAAAAAGGATTTGAAATGGAGGTTAAATTGGGAACTTGAACAAGTAAGGGAAACTCAGAAGAAAGTTGATAGTATGGACTCACATATTGTTGGATTATCCCCTTCTAGTGACGTAAGGAGCTGCAGTGCTGGACAGAAGAGGCCTAAGCTGGAGAGCAGGCATACAAAACTGGAAACATCAGCCCCACATGGTAAGAAAAGGCCTTTACCAGGACGTAATGGTCCCAAGACAAAGGGAAGTATGTCTGGGCATTTTGAATATGTGAAACCTGCTACACTAGTGACTTCATATGCTACATCGATGAAACCATGTGAGAAATTACTTAACAATTTGATGTCACATAAATTTGGTTGGGTTTTTAAGACACCGGTTGATGTTGTTAAATTGAACATTCCGGATTATTTCACTATCATCAAACATCCAATGGATTTGGGTACTGTAAAGAGTAGAATAACTTCTGGTGAATATTCAAATCCTATGGATTTTGCTGCCGATGTACGGCTGACTTTCTCGAATGCAATTACTTATAATCCACCTTGCAATGATGTACATATCATGGCAGAGACCCTTAGTAAAGTTTTTGAAAAGAGATGGAAGACTATAGAGAAGAAAATTCCTGCTGTTGATGGTGGCCCATCTAAGCCTTCAAGACATGTTGCTTGTGTAGAAACTGAAATTTCAGATCGAATTCCTCCTGCAAAAAAGAAGAAAATATCATCAAATGATACTATTGTCAAGCCAATGCCTATTAAAAGAATTATCACTGAAGAGGAGAAGCATAAATTGAGTCTTGAGTTGGAGGAGGCAATGCTTGGAGAGTTGCCTGAAACTATTGTTGATTTCTTGAAAGAGCATAGTTCTGATGCAGGGCAAACCAATGATGATGAAATTGAGATTGATTTTGATGCTCTTAGTGATGATACCTTATTCAAAATGCAGAAGCTTCTTGATGAGTATATGCTGCAGAAGTAAAAACTCCAGGCAAAAGCTGGACAGTGTGAAGTGGAGGTCTCTCTCTCTATGTGTCTGTGGGTGTGGGTGCGGGTGTGGGTGTGGGAGGGGGGTGTGTTTGACTAATTCAATTGTCAAACCATGTGATGTTATTGTGCTGATCTTGCATATCAAATTTACGATAAACTAGACATTCATAATTTTCTAATTGAATAGTTGATGTTCAGTCTTATGCTAAACCGCTATAATAAATATTCTATGAGCTTGATCTGCCTCATGACAACTTTCAATCTAACAGTTGAGTTGATGAAATTTAACATTTTTAAAGATTTATTCCATGGAGTGTGTTTTTTAAAGATTTATTCCATGGAGTGTGTTAGAGTTTTACAAAGGGTAAGTAGATCCCCACTTTTTTTTTGAAAATAATAGATCCCAACTTTATGAGTTAAAATACTGCAATTTTATCTAAAATGACATAATTCTATGTCTTTTGAAAGGACAAATACTAACTGCTTTGTATAATAATAAAAATAGATCCTCGTGGAAAAGTCATGGCCATAAAAATCAATGTTCATGGGAGAATTCATTAAGATAAATAATGAGAAAATCAACAAGCGCTGATTTGTAAGAATAACCATTTATTAAGGGATTGTAGCACTTAGGCAATTAGGCCCACTATCCATCTATGTGTGCCACTGGCACTCACTGTCACTAGTTGGGAAACACTAGACTCAAAAATAGTCATCACATACAATAAGCAACTGTCTCCATTCTCATTCCTGATTTACACATGTATGCATTTGACCTTTACGCTTTATATATCTTATAAATATTAACTTGAGCCTCGGAGTTTGTAGGAATATCACCCCTCTTGCTCATCGAAGCGCACAAATGAATCACCTACGATCGCTATAGGATCTCCGTTAATGGACACCCAAACACAACCTTTCACGTGATTATATTTATGTTCACGTAAACATTGTTATGTACAATAATTCATTTTCACTATATCATATATCACAATAGAATTATTAAAAAATTTATTTTATGAAAAAAATAATTGGAAATAGAAATTAAAAGTTATGATTGGTGGAATTGTAAGAATGGTATTTATATTTCACTTTCACCCGTATAATTTGACATCATGTGAGCGAATCTAGTCGTATAGATATATATTAATATTGATTATTTTCTAACTATTGATCCTAGTATATTCTTTTATCCCAATTGACCTATATTTATCTGACTCAAAACCTCTCACAATATCACATGAGAGAATATATTTCCCCGCTTACACCACATAGAAAGAGCATCATTAGTAAGCAAAAAGTGAGATAGGTACACTTAGTATATTTTTTATTAAATTTGAAAATATTTTATCCACCTATTATGATTATTGTCACTTAATTCCCACATTTTTTATTTTTAATAAAGAAATATATACTCCGCACCAAAAAAAGAAAAGAAAGAAATATATACTTCTGCTATATCAAAGATATGCTAGATAAAGAGCAAGCATTGTGCTTGAAGCTGAGAATAAGAATATTAAGTTCAATTTGTATTTTTGTTCATTGAAATTGTATTTTCGAATTTAAATTAAGGTAATTATAATTAAAATTATAAAAGTATGCATCATTAATTCAAGTACAATATAGAAAAATCAAATCAAATAGAAAATATTTAAAATCTCAAATTAGAAAATGTAATTTTTTTCCCCGGAAGGCAACTACTTTAATTCAATGCAGGTTATAAAACTTATTAATTATAAACTAATCGACTCTCGTATAGGGAGAGCCACAACTTATAAGAGAGTCTTTGTATGCTTCCGAAGAGACAATATCAACATGTGTTAGAACCCACCACATGTAAAAAAAATAGTGTTCCAGGTTTATATGCGCGGGTATCACTAGCCAGGGAACCCGACTAAGTGAACCCGGAAAGACCTTTACCCAGATAGTTGGTCAGTTAATCCACGTATTGGCACCTGAGGTGGGCCCTACCACGATTACATGATGGTATTCACCACTACCCACGTTCAGTATAACTACCTAAGCCAAAGATATATATATATATATATATATATATAGGACAATGGTCTAGGAAACGGACACTCAGAATTAGAAAAAACCTATATTGATGTTCGTCGAGAACAAATAGCAATGCAGTTTTTAATGGCTCTTCACGAAAAAAAAGAAAAAGAATATCCTACATTAGGAGAGTCAATTAACACATTATTTTTTTCCTCAAAATCTTTTATTTGATGGTGTTTCATCTTTAAAATTATAAATTTAATTATTCCAATTATTATTTTCCTAAATTATTTACTATTTAAAATTAAAATTTTATGTTTGTTATGTTACATAACATAACTTTATTTTCCTACACACAAAACAAAGGGGAGAGAGAAAGTGAAATGATGAAAGACAGAGAAAAATATGTAGACCTCATCTTTTTGTTGTGTGTGTAGGAAAGTGGAGTTATATTATCTAACATAACAAACATAAAACCATTAAAATTATGTTATCAAAAAAGAAAAACCCTTACAATTAACTGATAAAAAGAAATTGCTTCCTCTTAAAATTATTTGTATTTTTAACATTACTTTTTAATATACTAAATATATACATAATATATTGAGAAATAATTTTCAAAATGCATAAACTCTGATGTAGTAATAATAATATAAAAAGTGAATATATATATATATATATATATATATATATATATATAGCTTATATAACTTTTAATTTTTAACTTTTTCATATATTATATTTGTATTCCTCTTCTTTTTATATTTTATAATATTTTTGATTTTTAAGTATATATTTCTGATAAATTCAAAAAAGACTCACTTTATTATCAAAATATGCATTATTAAAATATTTTAAAAATTTTATAATGTTAGTAGAACTACAAAAATTGTAATGAGAGAAGCCAATTTCAAAATATGAAAATAGCCTTCATCTCTCTCATTGTCTTTCTCCAGTGCCCATGGCCTGCGTGAGAAAATCTCCAATGCTCATCTTTGTGATAGACCTTTCTTTAAAAGAAAAACTTAAATACTATTATAATTATGTTTAATTTATGTATATTTCATTGAAGATATGCTTTTTATATTGTATATTATAACACCTCACAATTCTAAATTAAGTAATTAAAGTATTAAGTGAGTAATCAAGTGATGGATTAGTGAAAATCCCAAAGGATAGGCCGAAATACAAAGAAAGGGCAAAACGGTAATTAGCCAACACGCAACCCTAGGAAGATAAAAATTGAGTAGAAGGTCTCAGTTGATAAAAATAAGCCTGGAAATGGATTCAGAACGAAAAATTGAGTGGATAGGCAAGTTTCAGAAAAATCAGTGAATAGTGTTTTTCGCGGGTAAAAATACCGCATTAAGATTGCATCGTAAAACGTGCCAGTGAAATTTTGAGCTCTAGGTTTCAAATATGAGTTATAAATGGTTTATAGAGTTAGGAAATATGAATTTTGATAAATTTTGATGGAATTAAGTCTGTTTGGGGAAGCGTGCCAACAGCGCGCGCAATAGCGTAAAACAGTGTTTTCTCCGAATGACCGGAAAACTCCGGATTCATCTGATCAAGTGTAATTAAGGGACAATGGTCAATGTTAAAAATTAGAGTTTCTAAATAAGTTTTGAAATTATGGACGTTTAGTGAAATCGGAGGGAAATTCGGATGAATTTTAAATCGCGTGAGGTGGCGGTGGGACCCTCCCCACTTAAACCACTTAAGACACATGTCATTTGTACTATTCATCATCATCTTCTTTGCCTCTCCCCTTGCAAACCCGCAGCCCCTTCATGAAAAACACATCTTTGCTTCAAATTTTCATTTCATCATAACTTAGTCATTTTAACACCAAATCAAGTGATTCTTGTGTTGAAACTTGATGGAAAACACCTTCTGAATCCATTGGTAGCCTTGTTTAGCCTTGAAAGTGAGTGTGTGAGGAGATCTAGCCCCATTTCAGTTGCGGTTTTGTGAGGATTTTTGATGTTCATGAAGCTTTTTCATGCTCCAATGGTGGAGTATGCTTAGGTGGAGCCATATACCGTGCATTTGGGTGAGTTATTTCAACATTTCATTGGTTGGTTTTTGAGTTTTGATTATGGACCCTAAAGAGGGATTTTGTGATATGTTGTGTTAGAGAGCTCAAATGGAAAATGTCTATTAGATGATAATGTCTTAGAATGATGCATTAAAGCTAGAAATGCAATAAAAATTATTGAGGAAAAAAGTTGATTTTTAACTTAGTGAAATTTTTGGGTGTCAAGACTTTGAATTTTGAAAATGTGATGGGAGTGTATTGGTGAGTTGTTGTATGATTGTATGATGATATAATAGGATGATATGAGGTGTGGAGTGGTTAAAGTTTATGGAAATTCCTTGGATGTGAATTAGTGAGAAAATCGGCCTTTAGGCAAAAAGAGGTAAAATGATATTGTGTAAATTGCATGGATGATGTTTCATGCTTTAAATGGTAATTAGATGGGTTGTGTTGTGATTGTAAAGTGGAGGAATCAATGAAAAATAATGAGTGGTGTCATTTGGCATAAAAGAGCCTAGAGTGAAAGATTTAGCAAACGATGCGTAAAAGACGTAAAACGGAGAAACGACGATTGAATTAGCCTTTTGGCAACCTATTGAAGTGTAATAAAATGAGAAATAAAATTTAGAAAAATAAATCCCTAAATAACACTAATATGGCTGAACCACCAAGTGAGGAAAAGGGGGATTTTGGTGTTTTTACGTTTTGTCGTAATTTGACGTAAACTGACGGCTATGCGTGGTTGTATAGGTTGCCGTACGTGGATATAAACTTGGAACAGTGAAACAGTGGATTGCCCTTGGTTTTGAATCAAGTGGATTGAGGTAAGTGATGTGGTTTACACATGATATGTTGAAATTCATGAGTGGATTCAAAGTTCTAAGTGTGTGGAATGGTCCTCTGTGTAGGCGTTCCCTGTGAATTAAGATGTAAGTGGAGTTCTGCGGAGCTCAGTGGAAGGAAAAAGAAAGGTAACCTCTTGGTACTGGGGCTTGTTCCCCTTTTGTGTTCCACCTTGCTAGTTGATGGCAATGGTAGGAAGTGTGTATGAGTAGTGTAGAACAGCATGAGCATGCATGTGCATTATCACAGTGGGTACTTATGTACCAGATCTCTGGCCAGTAGATATTTTTAGCCTTCGGGCAAGTGTTTCCGGACTGCCACTGGATAGGTCTCCGAGATGGAGTTCCAGTTGACCCAGGGTCGTGGTGTGTTATCCGGATAGGAGCACACTAGGTTGTCTCGGGTGTATATGGTTGGAAGGGATACCTTGGTGGGTTGTTCTCTGAACACGCCAGGGGTAGTACCCATAGGCGTATAGCCGAGGACATGGCGTGGTATTGGTAGCTACCATCCCGCATGTCGTAGTTGTTCTGATATATATCCCCCTTTCTCTAAATCCCTTGCTTTATCCCTTTTTATAACAGTGATGTTGTTTTATATTATTGATATACATCGAAGTGAACCATTGGGCGGAGTTTTCTCCAGAACCTCTTGGTTACTGAGATATATCCATATATCTCACCCCGTCTCGGGGCATTATTTCAGGATGTACCAGTGGATATGGAGCAGCGGGCAAGAAGCCCGCATGATGACGAGTGGAGCAGTGGAGTAGAGTTTAGCTATCATGTCTGTCATTTTAGTTTATGGATTTATTTAGCAAGTGAAGTGTAATATGTAAATAATTGTAGTTTAAAGTTAAAGTTGTAAATGCAAAAGTAATCAAGTGTTGTAAATGTACCATGGATGTATGTAATATGATGGAAGGGCTTTAGGCCTATTATAGGTTTATGATTATCCGTATTATGTTTTATGCATGAAATTGAAAGTAAACTGTTTATGTTTTAAGTGTATATTGGATTGGGTTGTAAGTGCCCCAAGGCGTTGTTGGACCTTGTGTGTGCCACCCATTGGATTTTGCTGGATTTCAGGTGTATTAGTGGTGTTAAACAGGTTATGCAAATTTGGGGATTTTAGGAAATACAAAGGAAACTCTGGCGAATTTTCTGTAGAATTGGCAGTTTTTGGGTGAACTTTGGAGGAGCGTATCTCTCTCCATAGTGGTCCGATTGGGACGTGCCATACGCCATTTTGAAGCTTAAGATGTCCCCTACGTTGTATCAAAAGCCTAGGTTCATTTGGGGTGTGCGCAGTCCATGGGGGCTGTTGTCACGCACTGCCCTGTTCTGGCCAGTACCAGTGGGCAGATTCGGGTCTGTGTTGGGAAATTAATTCCCGCTTCGTTACTTGGTCAAATTAAGCGTACGATATATCAAATCGAAGTTTGAGGTGTCTACTTTATGGTGTAAAAGTTTGACAGGCAGTGTCCTTGTGGTTAGGTGCAGTTTATTCCGTGAAGTTTGGACGTTTTAGGCTGTTTTGGAGTTGGTAGGCAATGTTGTTTGTCCAACTTCAAACGGCGATAACCGGAGCTCACGAGCTCGGAATTGAGTGTGTGATAGCTTGATAGAAAGGTAAGTGAATAAGGAAAAAGGATAACCTGGAGTTTAAGTTTGGATTTTTATTTTGTGTTCGTAGAAAAACAGATTGGCAAATCCTGTTAAGTGGTAAAAACGTAAAAGTGGGGAAATGAGCTAAGTGGGTTTTTGGGAACCCCTTAGTATCTTGTAGGTAATAAAATAAAGTGTATAAAAAGTTAAGAAAGTCTTCCGCTAGTGTTTCAGTTACGGTCACAGCTTTTTTATTATTACGCTTTTTATACTTTTACTGTTCGCGTAATAATCGGAAAAAGTTTATTCTCATTTTTATAAATGAACTGCTGTGATTGTAACTGCGCTTAATATCATAATTAATGTTAACAATACCGGTACGTAACGGGCTGTTACATATATACTAATAATATTAATACCAATTGAGTTAATATTTATAGTTTAAAGTTTATAAAGTTACTTTAGATAATTTTAGTCTTTAATATTTTTACAATGAATGTAGAAAAGTTATCTATATTTACTTCCAAAGCGACGTCGTTTTGTGTTGAAAAATTCATAATGAGAGATCATTATTATAACCCTGAAATAAATTATAATTACAAAAATACCTTAATTTTTGTTCCAAAATGACATCGTTTTGAGCTCAATGTACATAACTTATCTACATTGACTGCAGAAAAAATGAACCCTTTTATCTAATGTTCACCAAAATACATATAAAAAAATATGTCGGGTCCATGTGGACCCATATAAAGAGAAGATAGAGAAAAAAGGGCCTTACACACTTTTACATGTATATTCTAATGAATATTAGATAAAATTATCTAAAATAACTTTAGAAACTTTAAACCCTAATATTTATATTTATGAGATAATATAGTAAATAAAAAATTTGATTAGTAAAAGCTACTTTTAAGGGGAAAAAACTTATCAAAATGTTATTAAGATAGAGTTAGAAAATTATTCTGTAAATTAAAATATAACTAAAAAAAATTTCATGCCCTAAAAAAATCAATTATTATGTAAAATTAAATATAATGAATTTTTTTTGGTGAAAATGTTTTTTTTTTAATCATGCTTATAAAGTCAAAAAATGCATATACATATATCTTAAAAAATAAGTAAAACAAAATCAACTAATATGATTATAAAATTATAAATATAATTATTATTTTCGATCAAATTAACAACGATAATTTTATCAATTTCAATCCAAATATTTCAAAGAAAATACATAAATTTCGAATTAACAACGATATAATTAATCCATCATCCTCTTCCACAAAGGATCCTTTTAGTTTTTTTTTTAATTTAAATCTCAAATTAAAACTTTATTTAATTTTTTATATTAAAAATCACAAATTTTGATTTAATTTTTGTATCTTAGATACACGTATCGTATCATAAGATACAATATCGTATCGTTTGATACTAACCCTTTTTTGATACACCGCTCGATATGTATCATTAGGCTTGTGAATCGTATCGTATCATGTATAGTAAGATATTGATAACTATGCTTAAAAGTACTCAAAATTCAAATTAAATTAATTTCTTTAAAATATATCAAAATAAATATTTTAATTAATTATCAATTCAACAATGTATGTCCAAATCAAAGAGGGAAATCAATTTAACTTGAAATATAATAGGAAAGTCTTAAATAGTATGGATAATATTTTGGATCGAGACTCGAATCTGAGCCCCGCAATCATCGCACACTCCAAGTTTAGATTTGCGTTTGAATTTTGATATTTCCTTATTATTGCGATGATCTCGGATTATTTCTGTATCTCATACTTATCTGGAAACAACATACCCTGTAGCGTACACGGCCTAAAAATAATATTACCTCGTAGTTCGGTTGGCAACTCATATTGAGTAGAGTGAGGAGAGAATCAGAGTTTTTGATTTCCACCAAATATATCTTTGGGTAGGCGCGAGCAGTGACAAAACCCTAACTCGAGATTAGTTCTATAATCAACTCAATGAGTTAAAGCTTGTGATTTACCCCAAAAAACCAACTCGTCTAATTAGAATGGATATGTCCAAAAAAAAAAAATTCAACATTGTCTTTTTTGTTTGATACAATAATAATATGGGTTTATCATCTATCATTTAACATGACCACAAAAAATTTCCTACACACACAACATTTTGTGGGGCCCGCAGCAAAAAACAACAACTCCGGCATGCAAAACGAATCTCTATAACATAACACAATCACTTTTCCTACAACATAACTCTCAAAAAACCCTAATAATATTATCTCAAATTAAGTATGGTGTTATATAAGAGGCAACTCATACTCATGAGGTACGCAACTTTCATTTTAGTATCGTAATCCCTCATATGCCTTACCTATCTTGAGTGTTGAATTCCTTCATAAATACATTACCCATATTCTGCAGAAGCAGCTATACCAACAGCAAATACACCTCCAGAGTTGGATCCAGGTATCAAACTCACATCCCGACTCAGTTCAGATAGTATATAGAAATTTCTTAGTTAAATCATTATTTTAGAAAATATGTATGAGCCTTCAATTTAGATTTTCATATTTAAATTGGAAAACCGACATAATCAAATTAAAGTGGTGTTTAATTGATTGATTTTTTAATTAATATATTTTTATAAATAACTACAAAAATTATCATATTTTCTGTTTTTAAAATTTACAAAAAGAAATAATGAAATTAATAAATAATGTAAAAATAAGGTAAGATTTTTACAAAACATACCAACTAAAAATTCTAAAAAGCGAACCCCCAAGGGTAGCTCAGTTGGCAACTGAGCTCCCAAGGGTTTGCTTGAGTCAGGGGTTCAAACCCTGCCTCAAGCAAATTCTTAGAAAATCTTTGGGGGCCAGAGGAGGAAAGTGTGAGGGACTAGCATACAGGGTCATACCCCGAGGGCAAGGTGATTGGAGGAGGTTGAATGGGGATACCTCCGGGTTATACCAAAAAAAGAATAAAAAATTAAAAAGCATCACCTATTTTATTTATTTTTTCAATTTGATATTTTTTATTTAATTAGAATGAATCAATTTTTTCACTCCCTCGTGTCATCTAATATTTTAAAGGAAACTCATTCTTTGGCAAGTTTGCTGACGTGTCGTTTTCTCCTTCACTTTCAGCTTTGTGTTCACACTACAAAATATTTAAAATATTTCCTTCTTTGGTAAAAAATGATAAAAATAAAAATAAATTAAATAAAATCGAATTTGTAATTAAATTCAATTGGAAAAATATGTTAACAATTGTTGGTGTCAGACAACTCATTTAATATCCCACTACTTTATGAAATCTTGATTTTGAATTTTAAATTTTAAATTTTAAATTTGAATTTACTGTTTTTTGAACTCTTGGTTTGTATTTTTAAAACTTAAATTCTAAATTTGATTCAAACAAAAAATAAAAAATTTAAATTTTAATATTTGTTTAAAAAGGATTTCGAGCGTCTAATTTAAAAAAAAATACTGTTTTTTGAACGCTTGGTTTGTATTTTTAAAATTTAAATTTTAAATTTGACTCAAACAAAAACTAACTAATTTAAACTTTAAATTTTAATATATGTTTAAAATGGATTTCGAGCGTCTAATTTAAAAACAAAATATTTACTATTTTTTGAACGCTTTGTTTGTATTTTTAAAATTTAAATTCTAAATTTGACTCAAATAAAAACTAACTAATTTAAACTTTCAATTTTAATATCTTTTTAAAAAGGATAAAAAGGATTTCGAGCGTCTAATTTAAAAATTAAAAATTCACTGTTTTTTGAGAGCTAGATTTGTATTTTTAAAATTTAAATTCTAAATTTGACTTAAACAAAAACTAACAAAATTACACTTTAAATTTTAATATCTGTTTAAAAAGGATAAAAAAAGATTTCGAGCGTCTAATTTAAAAACAAAATATTTACTGTTTTTCGAATGCTTGGCTTGTATTTTTAAAATTTTAATTCTAAATTTGACTCAAACAAAAACTAATTAATTTAAACTTTAAATTTTAACATCTGTTTAAAAAGGATAAAAAGCATTTCGAGCGTCTAATTTAAAAACAAAAAAATTACTGTTTTTTGAACGTCTAATTTTAAAATCCCACTTATTTCTACATTGGAATTTCCAAATTAATAACAACTCATTGCATTATGAAATATTTATTTTAAATTTCGAATTTCATTTAAATTTGAATTTTGATTTTGAATTTTGAATTTTAAACTTTGTAATGGTAGAAAAACATTTGGACAATTATTGGTGGCAGATAGCTCATTTATTATCCTATTACTTTCTGCCACCAAATAATTGTTCACGTAATTTTCCATTTAATTTATTTCCAAATTTCGAATTTATTTTACAATATAAATAATTTTTTTATTTTACAATTTTTTTTAATGTTTTTGTTTTTTTATGCAGCATTAATAGGGCAATTATCCATGCAAAAAATAGCGGTATATACAACAAAAGAAATAGGTCTTTTTTACTCATAATATACAACAAAAGAAAAGTAGTGAGACATTAAATAAAATTCTGTAAATTGGTTTTGGCCCGTTGGCCCGGAGGGCCTGCACGCCCCGCCTGCCAACACATTTTGATAATTAAATTAAAATTCCATTATTCTTCTTTTATAATTAAATTCATAAATCCGTTTTTAATTTTTGCAAATACAAATTTTTAAAATTTCAAATACTAATGACACAAATCCTTGCAAAAAATAATTATTTACAATTAATTTATAAATCTGATTGTAATAAAAAAAACAGCTCTAAGGATAGTGAGCTGTTTGAGTACTGGTCTGTAGGACCCACGCGCTGCGCTGCCTGTGGTGATCCTAAATTTGGCGGGTCTTGTTTTGTTGGCGCGCGTGATGGTGTACCTGGATTTTATTTCAGCTGCAAAAAACGTTTGAGTTTTTTTTTGTTTTATTTTTTTACATTGATCGATCATAATAGTTGGTCACGGAAAATCAATTTTTTCTTTTTTCTTTTTTGCCATTTGGTCTATCTTATACTTTCATTATATTTTTTCATTTTTTATACTTTCTTGATGCACTAACGAATGACAAAATTCATTTTCTTGATTTTATATGTCAACACACCATTCCTGTCTAAAAAACAATTAAGATTCCATTTCAGTTTACTGTTTGTGAACATAAAAAATTTCATAATATCTATATATAGATACAACTGACCTCAGTTGTTACCATGTGATCATGGATAATAATAACCGTTTAGCGCTATCATGGAAGGCCCCACATCATGCACCCACTACGTGCAGTAACTGACCCATAATCCGAGCAAGTTCATCCGGGTATAGAAGCCCGGAACATTAAGCCCAAAAGCTCGGAGTATAATGACGATTATACTCCAAGCTTAACTCTTGTTTTAAGCCCCCAACTCGGATTTACCGATTATACTCTGGGCCTAACTCTTCATTTATTTCTTATCATATCACACTTTGTCTTATATTCATACCACATGAAAGACTTCTTGACCTTTTAGATTGTATTCGCCTCTTGTCATACTCCGATGGCATCGATTTCTTAAATGATTTGACACCTGAGATGACCCGTCCTGACACCATCACTGTTTTCGAAATTCGAAATGCCTCGTGTACCTTTTTACCCTTTTCTCAACTACTGGGCACGTGAAACGATTCATCCTGACCTCATCATTACTTTCAAAATTCGGAAAGCCATGTAACTTTTTCTTGCCATTTTCTTGCCCTATTTAATCATTTCGGTTGTCATTACCATCTCCTTCCTCTACTTCTTTCCTCTCCTTCCATCTTGCTATCTTGCACTTCTTGTTTGGTGCTGCTGTACTCTTCACGCCATTCTTGCTGTGACTCTCCTTCTTTTGATTCCAACCTCCACTACGCTATACAAGTAAGTTCTTCTGATTCCCCATTGTCTTTATGTTTCTTTCATATTTATAGAGTGTTCTTGTACTGATATCTGTAATACTACTAAACTTGCATATAACTTGTCATTTATTCTTTATCTTCAACTTTGCTCCATACCCCTTTTACCTCTGTATCTTTTCTTTCCTTTAACATTCATTTACCGGCATATGAGGTTCTGGACCGATTAAGGATCCAACCATAACCAGCCCACTCTACACCAACTATTTCAACTTATAATATATCTTCTAAACTAAATTTTATTGGTACCTTTCCGTCCAGGCCATGCCGAGGAATCGTCCCTACCGTTCACTTCCCCTTTCTCGCTTCGCGCTTCCTTCTATTGTAGAAGGTTTAGAATGGGTGAACGAAGAAGCATTAGGACTTCGTTCTTCCTATGAAAACCAGCCGAGTTCCCTCCATACTGCTTTGCAATCGATACCGCTATGTCATTACTCCATTATCACGTCTTTCCGAGTTTCTGTACCTCAATGAAATGAGGTATGTGTATTGTACTATTTGCTGTGAAAACTGATGTCAGCATGATATCAGTAACTATATGATGGATTTAGAATGGAAAAAATGGAATGAACACAGAAATAAAGAAACTCAGGGCATTCAAGAGGTCCTGCACTATCAGGAACCCACGATGGAAATAGAGAAAAGAAACTAATGATTTTATTGTTTGACTGAAAATGAACAGAACAAGATGAAAGATCTCTCCTTCAAAGGTTTCCCCTTTCACAACTGAGCACTTGCTCAGTTCTCTTAAAATACAATTCCTTAAATGGTTCTCCTACCCTTACTTCCCCCTATTTATTTATCTAACTAGTCCCAACTAACTGTTCTGACCGTCTAAACTAACTAATTTTCCTTCCCTTTATTCTTCCAAGAAAATACCCTTCTGTCCTAACATGGTAACATGTACTTCCTTTTATATCCTTACAAGTCAAAACAAAGTTTCCATCCCTTATTTCCCTGATTCTCACACTGGCATTCTATTACATTAATTACGCCCTCCCCTATGTGCATTAGAGACCCTACATCCCTTCTTTACGAACACCTAAGTGATAGGTGGTTTCCTAACTATACTTTCTCCCAAAGCTTTTCGACAAGGTGAAATGGAGGAAATTGCACCTGTATAGCTGCTGAGGAAGATTCCCAAGAATTTCAGAGTCTGGTAGGTCTTGTGGTCTTGCCATTTGATTAGTTAGGACTTCAGTCATGCGCTCTTGGTGATCCTGCAATCGAGTACATCTTCTGGATGCACTCTTAGCTACCAATCTTCTTATTAAAACCTACCAAAGGCTGGCTTACCGCAGGAAAATATGGATTTCTTCAACAATGAGGATAGAAGACAGGATATATACGGCCACTACTTGGTAAGCTCAGTTTGTAAGCAACCTGTCCAATTTTTTCTAGGACTTCAAAAGACCCATAAAACGTAGGGTTAAGCTTTTAAATCTTCTTCCTAAGAACTTGATCGCTTGAGCCTGTACGGTTGAATTTTAATATAAATCAAATCACCCAATTGATGGCAAACTTCTCTTCCATTCATTTCTGCCTGGACCTTCATTCTGTCAAAGACCTATACTAAGTTATCCAGATACCCGGCATCTGGTCTCTTTCTGCCATTAACCTGTTACTTCCTCAATAGTTGATGAATCTGTTGGACATTTAAACCGGGTGGGCGGGTCCCTGCGATAGAAAACTTTAAAAGTGGTAGACTGATTGTGCTATGGTTATTGGTATTGTACCAATCAGGGTAGTCAATTGCCCGCAATAGTGGCACTATAATGTCATTGTGTTGCATCATGCATGTGGCTGGTACTGTAGGGCATTCACGCTATGTTTTTGGGTTATGACCGACGTGCCCAAAATTATTGCCGTTGTGTACTTGTGTTTGCTATGGTGCCCATTTTTCCCCTCGATTGTCAAACCCTTTTTTGGATATACTTGTTATTTCTCGGGAAGTTTTTGCATCAGAAACATTTGAGGGTTTGAAACCTTTCTTCCTTGGACACTCATGCGAAAAACCTGACCTCTGTTTTGAAGTCTGACATCTGGCCCACTGCTAGCCAGCATTGTTTCCAGCCATGCCCAGCACACCCACTGCTTGCTGGCATCCTCTGCTAACCTGCTCTCCCGCACACGTCGTTTATGCCCTTCATGCAGGTCTCTGTTCAGTATTCGTGCAGGATTCACGCCCCTTTGTCTTTTTTCTTTGCTGCATAGTGTGTTCTTCACACTTGAAGTTCCTCACATTCAACTAATTTTTCTGTTGGCAATTTTTTCTGTTAATTCCATCAACTTCCCCCCCTTTTTTTACTTCTTTTCTATGGTCTCTTTGATTTTGTTAGAAAATATGAGAAATATCTCATATATCTTGATTATATCTTAAAGTAGTTTGGATTATCTTAAATGATCTCATAGAAATATAAGAAATATGGAAACGAATCCTATTAGAGTCCCAAATTGATGTTATGGCATGCTTTGTGTGGGTATAAAATACAAACTTTGGGAGAGCCTTACCCCAAAAGCTAATTCGTAAGGTAGGGGAGCCCAAAGTCCGTATAAACCCCACACCAAAACCTTATGTTTCCAATGTGGGACTCCAAGTCTCATACATTGCAATGAGATCATAACATTCCACTATGCTTCGCAGTCCCGGTACCTACTCGGGCTAGCCTTGGGTGAACACTGCAATGTCAACGTCACTAGCCGTGCTGCTCGATTGCAACTGGGAGACATAGTGGAAGGCTGTGATACCAATTGATACGAACCTTGGGATAGCCTCACCTCAAAAGCTAGCTCATGAGGTAGGAGAGCCTAAAATTCATATAAACCCTACACCAGGACCTGTTTCCGATGTGGGACTCCAAATCTCGTATCTTGCAATGAGATCGTAATTGTTACGGGCTCACTCACCAGAAGCGGCCCAAACAACTCAAATAGCATTACGGGCTTTTCCAACGTCGGCCCAAACAATTCCAAAGGGACCGGTCCAGTTAGCAAGAGGACAAGGAGACAGCCCAATCGTTTTCAAGATTTCATAATGGGCTGATTCAAGAAGCAAGTGTTTAATTTGTCTTTTAATGTTTTATGTAATAGCCCATTAGTATTTTTCCAAGTGTCTTTGTAAAACACTTTAAGGGTTTAAAAGGCATATGAGCCTAGAAAGGAGTATGAGAATTATTCAGAAATTCTTTCTTCCCCTTTTCTGTCCCCTCTCTTCTTCCCTTTCTTCCTAACCTATTGTTAATTCAGATCTGCTCCTGTTACATTGGTGCTTTCATTGCTCACTCTTTTGAGCTATGGCTGACAATACTAGACTTCGCGACCTCACCAATCAACTCCATGCTCATGACCAACAATTCGTAACCCTTGAGAGAACCTTGGACCACCGTTTGGAGACTTTTGAATTGGCACAGAATCAACGGTTTAAGGAGACCAATCAACAATTCACAGCCGTGAATAATCAAATCCAGGATGTTTATACACTCCTGCAGAATATGCAAGTCTAGATGACTAATCTGTTAGCTGCCCAACAGGCGGGGATCCTCGGCGGTGCACCTCCTATCCAGGGCCGTCACCCACACCCTTCTCGTTCCATGAAGATAGATTTTCCACGGTTTGGTGCTGGCGATCCAGGTCCATGGTTGTTTGCCGTGGAACGCTATTTCCGCTATCACTAGGTACCCGATATAGATCGCCTTGATCTCGTTTCCTTCAACTTAGATATGCCTGCATCTTGCTGGTTTGAGTCTTTATTAGGAAATGGTGAATTCCCTGACTGGCACCATTTTGTGCAAGCTATTCAACACCGGTTTGGTCCTTCTGAATTTGAAGATCCATTGGGATCCCTAGCCAAATTACAACAATCCGGATCTGTGACGGAATTTCAGGCTGCTTTTGAGCTAAATGCTCGAAGGGTTCAGGATCTGTCACCAATTATGCGTAAGAGCTTGTTTATCTCTGGTTTAAAACCCCAGATCCGACGGGCGGTTTTGGTCCATCGACCACGCGATGTTACCACCGCGTTTGCCTATGCTAAAGTATACGAGGACCAGCTCACTGAATTCCGTCCCACTAAACAATAGCCACCTCGCCCCACAATCGCTTCCACCTCACTTCCCAGTTCACCCATTGCAGCCCAACCCATTACCACCGTGCCGCATACCTTGAACCCTAAACCACCACCGGCCCTACCTTCTATACCTATTAAAAGACTAAGCCCAGCAGAAATGGCAGCTCGTCGTGAAAAGAACCTTTGTTACAATTGTGATGAAAGGTTCGTCCCTGGTCACCGCTGTAAGGGACGTGCCGCTCTGTTATATTTGGAAGGTACTGATGAAGAAAATGTTGTAATAGAGGAGGACCCTCTCGCCTCACCAACGTTGGAGAGTCCGGAAGAACCTTCAACAGAAGCACCCCATGCTATTAGCTTTAATGCTCTTTTTGGGCATCATTCCTCTAACTCCTTTCGTTTGCAGGGGCACATCAGTGGTCTTCCTATACAAATCCTGGTGGATGGGGGTAGTACTCACAACTTTATCACTCATCGGATGGCTGAACACCTCCATTTAACGCTACATGTCATTACTCCGTTTAAAGTCCACGTTGGAAATGGAGATGCACTATTATGTTCTGCTATGTGTCGCAATACTCCGATTGCTATACAGTCTCACCTGTTTCAGATTGACTTATATGTCATCGACCTTAAAGGGGCGGATTTTGTCTTAGGTGTCCAATGGTTATCCACTTTGGGTCCCATTGTCACCGAATATTCGGCACTAACAATGTCTTTTTCTTACAACAATTCACAGATCCTGCTTCACGGCAACTCGCAGGCGTCTCCCAACCATATTAGTTCCTCACAACTACAAAAATTGTTGCAGAATGACTCCATTTCTACATGCCTGATGTGCCTCACAGCTACTTCGGATGCACCCACACCAGTTCAGACACATGCTGAATTTTGTGCTGCACTCGATCACCTTCTCCAACTATTTTCTGTTGTGTTCGCCCCACCCACCTCATTACCACCGGAACGTGGATATAATCATCATATTCATTTGTTGCCTGATACCAATCCGGTGCAAGTTCGTCCCTATCACTACCTACACTACCAGAAAACAGAAATCGAGAATTTGGTGACCGACATGTTACGCACGGGGGTGATTCGTCCTAGTCGTTCTGCTTTTAGCTCGCCAGTTTTGCTGGTTAAAAAGAAAGATGGTACTTGGCGCTTTTACGTGGACTATCGAGCACTTAATACCATCACCGTACAGGACAAATTTCCCATTCCCACAATTGACGAGTTATTAGATGAGCTCCATGGTGCTACTCTTTTCTCTAAACTTGACCTCCGGTCAGGATATCACCAGATTCGCATGCATGACGCTGATATTCACAAGACAGCTTTCCGCACCCATCATGGGCATTTTGAGTTTATGGTTATGCCATTTGGTCTTTCTAATGCTCCATCTACTTTTCAAGCAACTATGAACACCATATTTTCCCCATATCTTCGAAAATTTGTGGTGATATTTTTTGATGATATCTTGGTGTACAGCGCATCTGCAGCACAACACTTGCTTCACCTGGAGGCAGTGTTAACCATGTTACGGGCCCATTCTCTTTATGTCAAAAAGGAGAAATGCTTGTTTGCTCAACCGTCCATTCCTTATTTGGGCCACGTGATTACGGGCGCGGGGGTTGTCCCAGATCCTGATAAGTTACGTGCCATATTGGATTGGCCTGTTCCCACCAATGCCACTCAGGTGCGAGCCTTTCTGGGTATATCAGGATATTACCGCAAATTCATACAGAAATATGCTTCCTTAGCATCCCCATTAACGGATCTCTTATCCAAAAATGGGTTTTTCTGGAATTCTAATGCAGCTGCCGCGTTTGAGACCATTAAACGGGCCCTCACTACAGCCCCCATTTTAGCCCTTCCTGATTTCCAGGAACCATTTATTATCGAAACGGACGCTTCGGGGGTGGGCATTGGCGCGGTTTTGTTGCAGAAGGATAAGCCCATAGCCTTCTACAGCCGCAAGTTGTCTCCGTTAATGCAAAAGCAATCCGTATATGTGAGGGAGATGTTCGCAATTACTTCAGCCGTCAGTAAATGGCGTCAGTATCTCCTTGGCTCACATTTCCAAATTCGAACGGATCACAAAAGCTTACATAACCTGATGAATCAGGTCATCCAAACACCAGAGCAACAGCAATTTCTTGCTAAGCTCTTAGGCTTTAATTATACAATCACATACAAGAGTGGGAAGACCAACATAGTGGCCGACAGCCTTTCACGGCTGCCTGATGGGGGATCGTTGTTAACCACCCCCCAATTCCTAGCCATTACTGGCCCAGTGCTACACTACACAAAAATATTACAGTCTGAGTACAAGTCTGATCCCTATACTACAATGCTCATTAAAGAAATTGCAGAACGGCCGACTGACTTTGCTGATTGGCGATATCACAATGGCATCCTCTTCCACCGTTCCAGAATTTTTCTTCCAGCAAGTTCAACCTTGATCCAACATGTTCTCCATGATTTTCACAGTTCGGTTCAAGGCGGTCATTCTGGTATTCATGCAACAACGCACCGCATCACCCGGAACTTCACCTGGAAGGGAATCAGACGCGATGTTGAGGCTTTTGTTCTTCACTGTGATATTTGTCAGAAACTGAAATCCCCAAATCATTCCCCCCTGGGACTCTTACAGCCCCTACAGATACCAGACAAGTTATGGGCGGATTTAAGCATGGATTTTATTACCCATTTACCTGTTTCTTCGGGCCACACAGCTATCCTGGTAGTTGTTGATCGTTTCTCCAAGGCTGCCCATTTCATCGCACTTCCCAGCCAATATTCTGCCGTTAAAGTTGCGCAACTCTTCTGGGATTTTGTCGGGAAGCTCCATGGACTCCCTGAGTCTATTGTTTCGGATCGTGATCCGATATTTCTCAGTGACTTCTGGCGATCCTTGTTCAAACTGCAAGGCACGACTCTCAAATTTAGTTCTAGTTACCATCCTCAAACGGATGGACAGACAGAGAGAGTTAACAGGTGTTTAGAAAGTTACCTTCGGGCTTTCTCGCATTCTCACCCATCTTCATGGTCAAAGTTCCTAAGTCTCACGGAGTACCATTATAACACTTCGTTCCATTCTTCGTATGGGACCACTCCATACACCGCCATGTTTGGATGTTCTCCTCCCAACCTTTTAGCATACTGCTTGGGGTCCTCTTCCAACGAGGCGGTTGAATCCACCTTAGCCGAACGCGCGCATCTCATTAGTACATTGAAAGAAAACTTGTTCAGGGCCCAGCAAACAATGAAGGCTCAAGCTGATAAAAAGCGGAAAGATTGGGTTTTTACCTCTGGAGATCTCGTCTTGCTCCGTCTGCAACCTTACAGGCAGCTCTCCATCGTGAGACGTTCGGCACAGAAGCTGGCACTTCGGTATTATGGTCCTTTTGAAGTCGAAGAGCGCATTGGGACCGTTGCGTATTGATAACACATATTTTATTACACTTATTTGTTACTCTAGATTAGTATTTTTAGGATTTATTTGAATAAAATAATGATGTTTTGAGTTAATTTACATTTTTAGTGTTTGATTGAGTTTAATTTATTTTTGTCAGAATTTTTCAGCTTAACGTTACTTCTATATTTTGGCCATATCTCGGTCCACAGATGTCGGATTGACTCCGTTCTTGTTGGTTTTTTCAGATAACACAGAGGGCTACAATTCTTATGAAGAGCTCGAAGCCCAATTCGGACTGGATGCTAGTCGATTTCTGACGCCAAGAAGAACATGTTTTGCTGAGATTTTAGACTTGTAATTAAGTTTTATTTTATTATTTTATTTTTCATTTCAAACGAATGGGCCGGGCCGGTCTGAATTGAGCCCAGCCCAATTTGGTTTGTGAACCCTAGGGACATATGAAGGAAAGGAGGAAAACATTTTTGGATTATTATGTAATTTTCAATTTGGAGAATCAAGACACTTTTCTCTGAAGCGTTCTTCGCGTTCTTCATCTTCTTCTTCTTCTTCTTTTTTCTTTTATGCAATTTAATTTGTAATCATGTTTATCCTAGCCATGCTAGGCTAAACCCCCTTTTTAATCAACCTAAGGGGAAGGGATTCCATGGATCTGTTTAGAGGATCTGCGATCAATCTCTAACCAGATTTATTTCTTTTCCCTAACTCAGATCAATATCGTGCGATTGTGGATATTCGATCTGAGGTTCGCGATTGCGATTATGGGTGAAGAATGATCATCAGATTTGATGATCCGATTAACCTCAATTGGAAAAAAGGATTCTGATTCAATTGGGATTAATCGTGAATTTGGTAATTTTTCTAATTCTTTAACCAGATTTGTTTCTTTTCCTAACTCAGATCGATATCGTGCGATTGTGGATATTCGATCTGAGGTTCGCGATTGTGATCATGGAAAAGGGATAATCATCAGATCTGATGATCCGATTGTTCTCAATTGAAAATAAGGATTCTTATTCAATTGAGATCAACCGTGAATTTGGTAATTTTTATCCAATGAAGGACGTCCATGGAACCCTAACCTTAGGTTGGTTAATTTTGAATTACGAATTTTAATCCCAATTTTATATTCTGTCTTTTAAATTATTCAAACTGAAATCAAAACCCCCCTTTTATTTTCTATTTTCAGCAATGATTTTCACCCAAACAATTTCCTTGAGAGACGACTTAGGGTTTCCACTTTACTGCAAATTTTCTGAACCCTAAATAAAATAATTTTTAATTTGCACGAGTTCGACAGCTCGTGTCAAATTTGGCGCCGTTGCCGGGGAAATTGCATCGGTCTAAATCTTTTTTTTTTGTGATACTTCTTGTTTCTTTTTCAGTTTAAAAAAAAAAGAAATTTTTTTTAATTTTCTCATTAATTCTCTTTTATTTTATTTGTTTTTATTTTCTTCTTCTGTTTCTGTTTTTTTTTTAAAAAAAATTAATAAAAAAAAATTGCATTACGGTTTACGGTTTTGGGCAATTTGGGGAAATTGGTAAAACTTCTGTTTGAGAGATTGGCTTCGGGAGTTCTCTTCCCCAAGGAATTCGACCTTCTGAGCATAAGTCACGCCCTAAAAGGGCGTGAGGTGACCCTTATTTTTGCCAAATTCAACCGTTTACTAACCTTTTTTGTTGTTTCTTTGTTGTTTCAGGACGTGTCGGGTATTTCTGAATTTGTTCGACTTACTTTGATCGATCTGAAAATTGGTTACCTGAAGGAAACGATCATCCCTATCAAAAGTCGTGGGGCTATGCCCCACGAATCAGGCCCTGGTTTCGCCAAATTCGTTCATTTACTATTTTATTTTATTTTTTTAAAAACATGTATTTGATTTTTGAGTCCGTAAGGTCAATTAGAGTTTATGAGAGTTGGTCCCATAGCATTCTGAGGTCATTTGGTATTTCTCATAGATTTATTTTTGCTTCTGTTTGCTATTTTCAGCAAATTTTTGTGTCCTGTCGTATGTTTTGTGACTTTATTGCTGTATGCCTTTGCCTATGATGCATGACTAGGAGTACCACCAATGTTGATGATTTATATGCATATGACCCTGAGATAGACAGATCATTGCATGCTGCTAGTAGAGCTCGTAGGTTGAGTTATAGTAGGGTTGTCCCTGAGCATACCTTAGAGTCTGTTGAGTCTGTTTGTTTAAGTCCTTTACATAGTGTTTACTCTTTTGGTAATTTATTTGATTCTGTGACCATGGATAATAGGACGCTTAAACAATTGTCTGCACCTGATGTTAACTATCAGCCCTTTTGCATTCGTTATCTTGATCTTGATACTGGTTTTAAACTTAAGTCTAGTCTTATCCATTTGCTTCCCAAGTTTCATGGTCTTGCAGGTGAAGATCCATATAAGCATTTGAAAGAGCTTCATGTAGTCTGCAGCACTATGAAGCCACCAGGGGTGAATGAGGAGCAAACCAAGTTGCGTGCCTTTCCCTTCTCATTGGACAGTGGAGCTAAGGACTGGCTGTACTACTTGCCACCTTCCTCCATTGTAAGCTGGAATGATATGTCAAGATTGTTTCTGGAGAGATTCTTCCCTTCATCCAGAGCCACCACAATCAGAAAGGATATCAGTGGCATAAAGCAGGCTAATGGGGAGAACATGCATGAGTATTGGGAGCGGTTCAAAAGGGTTTGTGCAAGCTGTCCACACCATCAGATTCCAGAAAATCTCCTTATTGTTTACTTCTATGAAGGGTTGCTGCCTATGGATAGGAATCTTTTAGATGCAGCTAGTGGAGGAGTCCTGAGCAATAAAACCCCTGTTGAGGCAAAAGAATTGATTGCTGAGATAGCAGTCAATGCTCAACAATTTGGCACTAGAGCAAATAGCAGTGCAGTTTTCCAAGTGCAAGCTTCTCCAATGCAGAATCCAACAGTGGCAGTAGTAGGAGGAGTATCAAGCACAGAGAACCAGAGAATAGAGAACAGGCTTGATGAGTTGACATCAATGGTGAGGCAGTGTGCAGTGACACAGACAGTGCAACCTTCTGCTCAACAGACAAGCAACCCGTGTGGCATCTGCTGTGATCCTTCTCACCCCACGGATGCTTGTCCTTCTCTACAAGACAGCAGTTTCAAAGTTGATCAGTCTGTTGCTGCAGTTTTTCATGGAACTCCACAGCAAATGCAGCAGCAACAAATGCAGCAGTCACCAATGCAGCAGCAACAAATGCAGCAGCCACCAATGCAGCAACCAATGTAGCAGCCGCCAATGCAGCAGCAAGCCAGTAGCAATGGTCCTTCTTTGGAGGATTTAGTGAAGCAGATGGCAAGTAACAATCTGTAATTCCAGCAAAGGACTGAGTCTTCAATCCAGAATCTGCAAACACAGATTGGCCAACTTGCAACATCAATGAGTCAGAATCAACAAGCAAGTGGTAGCTCCCTTCCATCCCAAACAGTTCCAAATCCAAAAGGAAGCGGAAATGTGAGTGCTATTACTCTGCGGTCTGGAAAGCAAATGGAGGAGCCAAACCAAGCTGCTGTTGAGTCATCTAAGGGAGGTGACACTAGTTCCAAGAAGCAGATCACTGATACATCTGATGTCCATATCCCTCTGCCATTCCCTCAAAGAGCCACTCAGTCCAAGAAGCAATCAGCAAAGGCTCAAGATAAAGAGATACTTGACACCTTCCGAAAAGTTGAGGTGAACATCCCTCTTCTGGATGCAATACAACAGATTCCGAGATATGCCAAGTTTTTAAAGGAGCTGTGCACCAACAAAAGGAGACTGAAAGGAGATGAGCAAGTTAACCTGAGTCAGAATGTATCAGCACTCATTCAGCCTATGCCTAAAAAGTGTCAAGATCCAGGGACATTTACTATTCCTTGTGTGATTGGCAATTCTATTTTTCATGATTGCATGCTAGACTTAGGGGCTTCCATTAATGTCATGCCTGAATCTGTGTATAAGTCTCTTGGTCTTGGTCCTTTGCGTGCTACTAGTATTGTGGTTACATTAGCTAATAGGAGTAGTATTCACCCATCTGGTTTGATTGAGGATGTATTGGTCAGAGTTAATAATTTGATTTTTCCTGCTGACTTCTACATTTTAGAAATGGAGAGTGAGACTGCTACTAATAGATCACCAATTATACTTGGTAGGCCTTTCATGAGAACAGCAAGGACCAAAATAGATGTGCATGCTGGGACTCTATCCATGGAATTTGGTGATAGCATTTTACATTTTACTATATTTGATTCCATGAAGCATTCTAAGGTTCAGGTTGATCATTCAGTTTCATGCATAAAAGTAATTCATGATGTGGCTGATAAGGTTGATTCTGAATTGATTAGTGATTGTGCATTACCTGTGGATTATGACTTGCCTATTAATGTTAATTCTGAATGCGTACTAAATGTGAAGTTAGGCAAGACTCCTCATTCTGGTAATGATTTTGATCCTAACTCTCATGGACCCAAGATGAAATGGGTACCAAAAAGTTATTCCTCTGTTTTTAGTATGCAGAAAAGTTTGCGTACGGTTGGAAGAAAGGATCAAGAGAAGAAGAAATGCACACAGAAAAGAAAGCCCCCAAAGTTGGGTGATAAGCAGATGGGGAAGAGTTGCACAATGATTGGCCATCACCTCAAAGTTGTTCATGAAGGACCCCAGAAGCAACCTATGGAGATAGAGGCTTTACTCACTGATGTTGTTTATCCTCTTTAGGGAGTCCAGGGAGTCTTCTTCCCTCTTTTTCTTTTCTTTCTGTTATTTGCATTTTTTCTTTTTCTTTCTTTCTTTTAGTTTTTGACTTTCATAGGTATATTTTCCTCTTCTTTCTGGTTATTATTGAGTGTTACATGAGTAGACTTAGATCACAATGTTTGATAGTAAAGTCTATTAGGCTTTGATCTCAATTCTTGGATTGCAATACTTGTTGATTGATGCTGTGATGCTGATTGCATGATCTGGTTACCCCTTGTGAGGTTTTGAGCCTGTATACATGGCATATCTTCTGGCCATGCTTTATTTCTTGTGTGCTTCTGCTCTTGATCTTTGCTCTCTAGAACTTGCTCTGATTCTTTTTGAAACTGCATTTTTTCACTTACATGCATGAATATGATTGAGGCATTCATTTCTTTCTTTACCCACTTTAGCCAGATAGTCATCCCTTACATTATTATCCCTTAGTGAGCCCCTTTGAGCCTTTATATCCTTTATTTCTTTAGCCACATTACAAGATAAAGTGAAAAACCAATTAATTCCACACCCTGGAGATTTATTGAGCATAGGTTTTCATTATGATGTTGTGTTTAGGTGTGGGGGTTTTCCCGAGACATGGAAAAGTTTAAGTGTGGGGGGTGACAATGTGATTCTTATAACACCTCGGGAAAAATTAAATGTGAAATTATGTGATAGAATACGGGTTTAAGAGGGAAGGATTAGTGAAAATCAGAGAAATTATGGCCAAAAAGGGCAAAATGGTAATTTGCCAAGAACGTAAACCGAGGCATGAAAAATGGAGTTAGAGATTTAATATGACAAAAATAATGCTGGAAATGGAATCAGGACGGAAAATTGAGTGAATAGGCAAATTTGGGAAAAATTGATGAATAGTGATTTTTAAGTGAAAAATACTGAGGTGTGAGTGTACCGATAAGTGTGAAATTTTTATGAGTATTTTGAGGAAAGAAAAATATGACATGGACTGGAAAAATATGTAGATTAAGAATATATGATCAGAATTTTTATCGGAGTTGAAATTAGATCGCGTGTGGGACCCGTGTGACCGAAGTCACTTGGCCCCACCCTCTTTTCTTCCTTCTTCCTTCTCTTTTTCTCCTCCCTCTCGCGCGCACCTCTGTGTGTGAAGAGCAAAAACACCAAATCCTTCTCCTTTTCACCATTTTCTCTATTCTCCACCAAATCACTTGATTTTGGTGTTGAAATCTATTGCAAACAACCTTCTAGATCCATTGGTAACACTTAGAAGCCATGAAACCACCTCCATTGCTGCGTTTTTGGACTGTACAGATCCGAACCATGTTGGGTTTTTGGAGATTTCTTGGAGTTTTGATCTTCAAATGGTTTAGTGAAGCCTTGGTGGTGATCATACAACACATTGTAAGTATATTTGTGGTCTTTTGATGGTTGATTTCATAGATCTAGAAATTTGTGTTCAAACCTTTGATCTTAGATGTGTGATGATAGAGAGCTCAAATGGAAAAATGCTATTAGATGAAAATGCCTTAGAATGATGCATGAAAGCTAGAAATGCTATGATAAATTTTGGTGAAAAAGTTGGATTTTAACTTAGGAAAAATTGTGAAGATTTCATGAAAAATTGGTATGTGGTGTAATTGGATAATTGAATGGTGGATCATTGGTATAGGTTGATAATATGATGATATGATTAGTGTGTGTGTTAAAATGGAATTGAAAACCTTGTAGAATCAACCTTGAGGAATTCGAACCATAGAGTGGTTTAGAGGAAAAATGATGTAAAGGTTGTGAATTTGATGGAGTATTATATAAAATGATGTTTTGTTGAGTGATGGTATAGTGTGGTAAAGTGGAATGAGAAGAAAGAATGTGTGATTCATGGTGTAATTGGTAAATCAACCTATAAAAGAGATTGAAGTAAAATGGTATGGAAAAATAGCCTTTGGCCTAGGTGATTTAAATGATGATTAATTGTGTAAATGAATGGTTGACATTGGAATTGTATTGATAATCATGTTGTGGATTATCTAGGTTGCCTCTTTTGGACGCTTTGGAAGCGGGTAAGCTTGGAGCTTACGTTTGGAGCATGGGCTCGATATCGAGGTAACCTTTGGAACTGGGGTTTAGCCCTTGTGTGCTCCACCACACCTAGTGGAAGGTTGTGGTTGGATTATGTGATTATGACATTGTATGATTGTGTGCTTGTATGCATATTGCTTGATTTTGTGAAAATTGTTTGGTCACTGGCCAGTTGACGTGTGTTGGTTTGGACATCCGCTGGGTTCATCCTACGGGAGAATGCCAGTTGGAATGCCATGGTGTTGACTCTGGGAGCGACATCAGGATGATCCAAGCGGGGGACGTCTGCCGGATAGGGCTCATGAGGAGTTCCGGTTGGGTATTGCCATGGAGTCTTCTCAACCATGGGAGAGGCGCCAGGACTGTCTCGGGAGTTATATGATGGAGTCCTTGAACATGAATCCATGAGTGGATGTTCTCGGGTTGTCTCCAGTTGATGGGTGATATTGTATTACATGCATATTATATGATGTTGTATTTGCACATTGAGTGAGCCATGGGGTGGAGAAACCTCCAGGGCCCTTGGTTTACTGAGATATATTTATATATCTCACCCCGTGTTGTGGGGCATCATTTCAGGTCAGGTTGAGCCTGGAAGAGTGGAGCATGAGGTGCATGTTGGAGGCACCATGTGATGAGCATTGGATAGGGACACATCTTGCATATGATGTATGCTTTAGACTTAGGTCATGAATCTATGCATGTTGAAAATGCCATGCTTAGTAAGCTCATGAATACATGTTAGATCCTTCAATATGATGTATATGTAGGACATGAGAATATATTGTATATTTGAGTGAGCATGGGACTTGTCCATTGCCACATTCATTGTAATTGAAGTCTTGGTGAATATGTTGTAAAATGGACCATATTTGATGTAAAATGGCCATTATGTTAAAGACTTTGTATATGATACATAATTGAATGAAAATGCATGTTTGAAGGGCTTAGAGCCTAAATTATAGTATGTTTTAGTGTTGTGTGGAGTACTAAGAGGTTAGGGATGGATTACACACCCTTTTTGGGGCTTAAAATGCTGTAATCTGTCATTTTGCTGCATAGTAATCGATTACCCAAGGCATGGTAATCGATTACCATGCAACAGGGGACGAAAAATTGGCTACTGTTTTCACTGGTAATCGATTACTGGCCTTTGGTAATCGATTACCATGTGAGGTAATCGATTACCCAAAGCTGTTAATCTATTACCAGAACAGAGGATTGAGAAAATTGGCTACTGCCTCATTTTTGACAGGTGGTAATCGATTACCACCCACTGGTAATCGATTACCACAGTGTAAATTTTGAAAATTTAAGTTTTTTTAGACTAAAAGAAAGGGGTTTAACTTGATGGGTAGAACTCCACATGGTACGTGATTTGAAACCACGCGTAGCTTACGTAAAGGGCTAGAACTTGGTAAGAAATGAAAATAAGTTGATGGGTTTAAATGAGTTGAATAAAAAGAAAGTTTAGTGTTGTTGTTAAGCTAAATGCTTCCGCGTATTGCATTTACAATTATAGCGTTGTTTTAATTGATTACGGAAAAGGTTATGGATATGAAAAGGAATATGATAAAAGGAAAAAGTTTGCCCGTAATTTAATTAACCCAACTACTGTGATTGTAACTGCGCTTAATATCATAATCAATGTTAACAACACCGGTACGTAACGGGCTGTTACATTTTATGGTATCAGAGCAGTTTCTTTAGGGAACTCTGATGATTGTGTAATTGAGGTGAGTGCTGTATAGTTGTACGTAGACTCTTATTGACTGCTACACATGTGATTCCTTAGTTTGGGCCTGATCAACCCATTCCTTCGTGTTCAATGTGTGGTCAGTATAAGATGCCTTCGTGACAACCCTGGAGCACCAATGCCAGACTTTAGGCTAAGGTGGTGGGTGCAGTGTTGACTGCCCCACGGATGGATATGTTAGTGAGTAAATTTTATGTAATTGAGGACTTAGTGAGAATAAATTGTGATACTGTCATTGAGGACTTAGTGAGAATGAAATTGAGATAAGATGTTTGACCATTTGGGGTAGAATGCTACTATATTTGAATGTGTGGTTTTATGGTGAGTAAGTGTGATTGAGTCAAGTTGATATTGGTATGATGATGTGGGTAAGTCTTCCCTAAATGTTTGGGGAGTTAGAAAGATTGAGTATATGTGGAATTAGTGCTATAACTTTGACATGGTGGGGAATTGGAACCCCGATGGAATTGTGAAAATTGGAATATGAGTGTTATGTGTAATATGGGATACCTTAGAGTTAAAATGATAAGGTTATAAGACCCTTTATGAGGGCATACACATGGATGACTTGATATGCTTGGATGTAGAAATAAATGGAAATTTCAAATTTTGGATTGAGGATTGTGAGTAACTTAAATGAACTGTGGAACTGATGTGCTGGATAATTCAATGTTTAAAATGGGACTTTGGTCCATGATGATTAATGCTGGTTAGACGTAAGTGAAGATATCATATGTATAAAAAGTAAAATATAGGAAGTTGAGGAAATTGCCATGTAAGGCATTGAATGAATTTGATTGAAAGTATGAAGGTTCATAATATATTGATGGTTGGACTTGATAAATGTGAGGTGAGAAAATATAACTGAGTGTGGTGTATTAATGGTACGAATATGCCTCCATAATGTTGTGGAGCATTGCAAATTGGAGGATGTGGCTTAATTATATGGGGATAATAATCCTGTGATGGCTGAACGCCAATATATATAAATGTGTATATCTATATGTTTTGTGAAGGCCGGGGTGCCTAAATGTATGATTTTGTTGTTGTGAGTTAGTAAACTCAATGGAAAAAGAAAAAAATTATTTTTTTTTGTAAAAGAGTAATAATGTAAGTGAAATTCCCTATGATGGGAAATGTTGGAAGAGATTGTCTCTTTGGAGTGTCATTGGATGCTCAATTTGTTAAGGGATTCATGATGGAGTCCCGGTGTGCAAGTTATACCATGGCACACATGTTGGTAATAATGTGGCAATTAAGATTGTCCTGAGTTTCCCTTTGTGGATTGAATCCTAAGAGATGTTGCTCTTGGAAGTCCCAGGCGAGCGCTGCTCGAAATTCAAATTTATCTGGTGGTCCCGATGCGCAGAATGCATGGACTGTTAAATGATGGCACCCTTGGTGTCATAGTGAAATATTGAGAGAAAAGTGATGACAGTTTAATGAAGCGGATCTTCTACAGTGTTGAGTATGGTTGTTATAAGTCATGATGGACAATGGATTAAGACTGTACCGAACATGGGTACTGTTATGAATTGAAAATTTGGTGTCAAGATATGAGAAAGATGTTGGAATCAGGTGAGGATGATTATTCTATAGCCTAAGACTAATGACTAGTCGAGTGAAATGAGTATATTTTTGAGAAAAGAACCATATTGGAAAGTTATAGTGAATGGTGCAAGAGCAAGATAGAACTAGTATACCATTATGTATCTAAATAAGGATCTGTTTGCCGTTATATACAGATTTGATGTGAATGTGTTTATCTGTGTGGCTATCTCCGTGTGGATTATGTTCCCGGAGATTATTATTATTTTATATAAGTAAAGTGGTGCGAGGTAGAACCTTGAGATAGTGAGACTGTTAGTACAGCCGTTGGCATGTTACCTCTTCTTGCGTGAATTATAAGGACAGATTCTCTGATTGGTGGGGTATTGCACCTGGGGCCCTTAGGACAGCAAGAGCTCGAGGGGTTAAACCTGGGATGTTCTTACCCATTGCATTAGAGGATTGTATCTTGTGAGGAACGCAAGAGGTGAATTTGGATAACTGTAAGTGAACAGTAATATGCCTAATATGATGAATGTGAGAGGTGCCATGAGATGGTAGTTTGAATTATGAATGTGAGCACTCGGGGATGTGCATGAGTGTATACCAAGTGTGGTAGTATGAATTGTGGTTTTACGGAAGAGGTGGAATGAATTATTGGATTGTCACCCTATGTGAAGGGAATGGAAAGTTGATTAGTATTGATGATTGAGTCAAAGTTTTATGGAAAGGCTTGTAAAGGTGAGATGTGAAGACGAGTTGGTGGCCTGAGTGGCCAAGGATTTTAATAAGTGATAAATTGTGATGTAGTCAAGTAAAAGAGTGTGGTACGGATTGTTAAATATAATGGTATTGGTGAAATAAAAGGTTGATATCTTTACCCTGGTGGTAGAGTCACTGATGGAGTTGTATAGACGGAAATTGTAGTGAGAGGTGTGTTGAAAATACACAATGTTGAGGTTGTTGTTGACTAGGTACCCAGATATATGGTTGAGTGTGCTAGTAGTACTGTGAATAGTCCGAGAGACTTGTGTAACAACTGATATGAAATTATGAAAGTAATGACAAGGATGGATTTAGTTCCTTGTGACATGATGAATAGGTTTTGAAAATCCCTATATGATGGGACAGGCATGAGAGAGAGATGATGTGTGACCTTGGAGTGATACATACTGGTCAAATGAAATGATAATGAAGGTGAGAGGTATAGGATGAAATACATGTAGAATTGATAACAGGAGTATGGAATGGTAAATAAAGGAAATTGATAATGGAAATCTTAGGCATGTTGCCTCTAAATGGGAGAAATCAGTGATGAACTATGTGTTAAGTTCGGAGATGATTAGTTGAAATCGTAAGTATGATTGATGTATAAAACTAATGAATGAATTGATGGTTGAAGGCTTTGAATTAGCCGATGTAGGGTATAAATTGTAGTGTGTGGTCCATTGGGTACCAGTTAAATGTATTGAGGAAGTGATCCGCCATTGTGTGTTGGCGAAAGTTGGTAAACCTGTAGGGTTGGATTCAAACGTTTAGCACAGAAATGGTGCTTGTTAAGGGTAAAGAGTTGAGGCGAAATGGTACGTTATAGGTTAAAAACCTGAGAAAAGAGAAAGGTGTATATATGAGTTGTGGCTAAGTGCCAAGAATGGGGATTTGTTCCTCAGAAAATAAAAGAATAGTGAGCGTAAACTAGATGATTATTCGGTGAATGGCACTGAAGAGGCTGTGAGATTCCATAATAGTGTTTAATGTGGAATAAGAAATGTGGAAAAGATTGATGACAAGAGTTGATACTCCATAGGAATAAAAATTCAGAGAAGGAAAATTGTGGCTGTATTGTGCCAGTAAGTAAGAGTTGCCTGTGTGGCACAGATTGAATAGGATGTAGCATAACCCTATGGGTATATAGGTTGATATGTTAAGTTGGTAGGAAAACCTGCCAAGAGAAAATATGGGCTATATGTGCTTGGTAGCCTGACTTGTGAAAAGAAAGTGAAAAGAAATTGAAAGAAATTGGCTTGGTAAAGCATTGATAGAGCACAACTGTGTGGTGCGCTCCGGTTGTTCACATATGGTGTCACCGGTTGAGATTGAGATTGGGAAGGACTTGAGGTCTCCCATTGGGCCTTTGAAAGGCAAGACTATTGTGAAATGTGGCTGGAAAGCCAAAAGATAAAAATTTAAATAATTATGTTGGTGTCCGCGCACTGGATGGAGCTTCTTGGGTACGGGGGACTGAGATTCTTTGGCTGTATCCCGAGTTAGCTTATGTGCATAGTTGATTTTGCGGACAAAATTCCTAAAAGGTGGGGTGAATATAACACCTAGGGAAAAATTAAATGTGAAATTATGTGATAGAATATGGGTTTAAGAGGGAAGGATTAGTGGAAATCAGAGAAATTATGGCCAAAAAGGGCAAAATGGTAATTTGCCAAGAACGTAAACCGAGGCATGAAAAATGGAGTTAGAGATTTAATATGACAAAAATAATGCTGGAAATGGAATCAGGACGGAAAATTGAGTGAATAGGCAAATTTGGGAAAAATTGATGAATAGTGATTTTTAAGTGAAAAATACTGAGGTGTGAGTGTACCGATAAGTGTGAAATTTTTATGAGTATTTTGAGGAAAGAAAAATATGACATGGACTGGAAAAATATGTAGATTAAGAATATATGATCAGAATTTTTATCGGAGTTGAAATTAGATCGCGTGTGGGACCCGTGTGACCGAAGTCACTTGGCCCCACCCTCTTTTCTTCCTTCTTCCTTCTCTTTTTCTCCTCCCTCTCGCGCGCACCTCTGTGTGTGAAGAGCAAAAACACCAAATCCTTCTCCTTTTCACCATTTTCTCTATTCTCCACCAAATCACTTGATTTTGGTGTTGAAATCTATTGCAAACAACCTTCTAGATCCATTGGTAACACTTAGAAGCCATGAAACCACCTCCATTGCTGCGTTTTTGGACTGTACAGATCCGAACCATGTTGGGTTTTTGGAGATTTCTTGGAGTTTTGATCTTCAAATGGTTTAGTGAAGCCTTGGTGGTGATCATACAACACATTGTAAGTATATTTGTGGTCTTTTGATGGTTGATTTCATAGATCTAGAAATTTGTGTTCAAACCTTTGATCTTAGATGTGTGATGATAGAGAGCTCAAATGGAAAAATGCTATTAGATGAAAATGCCTTAGAATGATGCATGAAAGCTAGAAATGCTATGATAAATTTTGGTGAAAAAGTTGGATTTTAACTTAGGAAAAATTGTGAAGATTTCATGAAAAATTGGTATGTGGTGTAATTGGATAATTGAATGGTGGACCATTGGTATAGGTTGATAATATGATGATATGATTAGTGTGTGTGTTAAAATGGAATTGAAAACCTTGTAGAATCAACCTTGAGGAATTCGAACCATAGAGTGGTTTGGAGGAAAAATGATGTAAAGGTTGTGAATTTGATGGAGTATTATATAAAATGATGTTTTGTTGAGTGATGGTATAGTGTGGTAAAGTGGAATGAGAAGAAAGAATGTGTGATTCATGGTGTAATTGGTAAATCAACCTATAAAAGAGATTGAAGTAAAATGGTATGGAAAAATAGCCTTTGGCCTAGGTGATTTAAATGATGATTAATTGTGTAAATGAATGGTTGACATTGGAATTGTATTGATAATCATGTTGTGGATTATCTAGGTTGCCTCTTTTGGACGCTTTGGAAGCGGGTAAGCTTGGAGCTTACGTTTGGAGCATGGGCTCGGTATCGAGGTAACCTTTGGAACTGGGGTTTAGCCCTTGTGTGCTCCACCACACCTAGTGGAAGGTTGTGGTTGGATTATGTGATTATGACATTGTATGATTGTGTGCTTGTATGCATATTGCTTGATTTTGTGAAAATTGTTTGGTCACTGGCCAGTTGACGTGTGTTGGTTTGGACATCCGCTGGGTTCATCCTACGGGAGAATGCCAGTTGGAATGCCATGGTGTTGACTCTGGGAGCGACATCAGGATGATCCAAGCGGGGGACGTCCGCCGGATAGGGCTCATGAGGAGTTCCGGTTGGGTATTGCCATGGAGTCTTCTCAACCATGGGAGAGGCGCCAGGACTGTCTCGGGAGTTATATGATGGAGTCCTTGAACATGAATCCATGAGTGGATGTTCTCGGGTTGTCTCCAGTTGATGGGTGATATTGTATTACATGCATATTATATGATGTTGTATTTGCACATTGAGTGAGCCATGGGGTGGAGAAACCTCCAGGGCCCTTGGTTTACTGAGATATATTTATATATCTCACCCCGTGTTGTGGGGCATCATTTCAGGTCAGGTTGAGCCTGGAAGAGTGGAGCATGAGGTGCATGTTGGAGGCACCATGTGATGAGCATTGGATAGGGACACATCTTGCATATGATGTATGCTTTAGACTTAGGTCATGAATCTATGCATGTTGAAAATGCCATGCTTAGTAAGCTCATGAATACATGTTAGATCCTTCAATATGATGTATATGTAGGACATGAGAATATATTGTATATTTGAGTGAGCATGGGACTTGTCCATTGCCACATTCATTGTAATTGAAGTCTTGGTGAATATGTTGTAAAATGGACCATATTTGATGTAAAATGGCCATTATGTTAAAGACTTTGTATATGATACATAATTGAATGAAAATGCATGTTTGAAGGGCTTAGAGCCTAAATTATAGTATGTTTTAGTGTTGTGTGGAGTACTAAGAGGTTAGGGATGGATTACACACCCTTTTTGGGGCTTAAAATGTTGTAATCTGTCATTTTGCTGCATAGTAATCGATTACCCAAGGCATGGTAACCGATTACCATGCAACAGGGGACGAAAAATTGGCTACTGTTTTCACTGGTAATCGATTACTGGCCTTTGGTAATCGATTACCATGTGAGGTAATCGATTACCCAAAGTTGGTAATCGATTACCAGAACAGAGGATTGAGAAAATTGGCTACTGCCTCATTTTTGACAGGTGGTAATCGATTACCACCCACTGGTAATCGATTACCACAGTGTAAATTTTGAAAATTTAAGTTTTTCTAGACTAAAAGAAAGGGGTTTAACTTGATGGGTAGAACTCCACATGGTACGTGATTTGAAACCACGCGTAGCTTACGTAAAGGGCTAGAACTTGGTAAGAAATGAAAATAAGTTGATGGGTTTAAATGAGTTGAATAAAAAGAAAGTTTAGTGTTGTTGTTAAGCTAAATGCTTCCGCGTATTGCATTTACAATTATAGCGTTGTTTTAATTGATTACGGAAAAGGTTATGGATATGAAAAGGAATATGATAAAAGGAAAAAGTTTGCCCGTAATTTAATTAACCCAACTACTGTGATTGTAACTGCGCTTAATATCATAATCAATGTTAACAACACCGGTACGTAACGGGCTGTTACAATTCTTTTCTCTGCTATGTGGTTCTTCTATGTTATAAAAAAATAGAAAAAGCAAAAAGAAAAAAAAATAGGAAAAGCAAAAAAAAAAATGAGAAAAAAATAGAAAAAGAAAAAAGAAAAAAATGTGTGTTTATTTTTATCTTTTCATTATCTTTGTCTAGTTCTTAAGCCTTGCTCTGGTAGATTTCTAGGGTGTTTAACCTTCTTTTCCCATATTTCATCCATACCTTCACCTCAGCCCCATTACAACCCCGCATAAAGCCCTCTTGATTTGTGCATGCATGTGTTAGTAGCAGTGGAGAAGTAGAACTTGAGCAAGCCTATGGTAGATTGATTTTCTTGAGTAGATTTGAGTGACACACTGATTACCTGATACACTTGAGAGAAAAATATTGAGAGCATCTTGTGTGAAATCATTTTCTGTAATTGGCATGTGCAGCAAAAATTAGCAAGTCTTGTGATTTGAGATTAGGGAATTTCTGTCCTGATTGATTTAGCTGTGAAGACTTGTGATCTTTGTATATTTTCTGTATGCTTGGTAATTGTTAGAAAGGACTGGTTGATCTTAGTATTTGCTTTTAATTTTAGTTTTTGCCCAGGAGTGCAAAAAGATAAGTGTGGGGGAATTTGATAACACATATTTTATTACACTTATTTGTTACTCTAGATTAGTATTTTTAGGATTTATTTGAATAAAATAATGATGTTTTGAGTTAATTTACATTTTTAGTGTTTGATTGAGTTTAATTTATTTTTGTCAGAATTTTTCAGCTTAACGTTACTTCTATATTTTAGCCATATCTCGGTCCACAGTTGTCGGATTGACTCCGTTCTTGTTGGGTTTTTCAGATAACACAGAGGGCTACAATTCTTATGAAGAGCTCGAAGCCCAATTCGGACTGGATGCTAGTCGATTTCTGACGCCAAGAAGAACATGTTTTGGTGAGATTTTAGACTTGTAATTAAGTTTTATTTTATTATTTTATTTTTCATTTTAGACGAATGGGCCGGGCCGGTCTGAATTGAGCCCAGCCCAATTTGGTTTGTGAACCCTAGGGACATATGAAGGAAAGGAGGAAAACATTTTTGGATTATTATGTAATTTTCAATTTGGAGAATCAAGACACTTTTCTCTGAAGCGTTCTTCGCGTTCTTCATCTTCTTCTTCTTCTTTTTCTTCTTTTTTATGCAATTTAATTTGTAATCATGTTTATCCTAGCCATGCTAGGCTAAACCCCCTTTTTAATCAACCTAAGGGGAAGGGATTCCATGGATCTGTTTAGAGGATCTGCGATCAATCTCTAACCAGATTTATTTCTTTTCCCTAACTCAGATCAATATCGTGCGATTGTGGATATTCGATCTGAGGATCGCGATTGCGATTATGGGTGAAGAATGATCATCAGATTTGATGATCCGATTAACCTCAATTGGAAATAAGGATTCTAATTCAATTGGGATTAATCGTGAATTTGGTAATTTTTCTAATTCTTTAACCAGATTTGTTTCTTTTCCTAACTCAGATCGATATCGTGCGATTGTGGATATTCGATCTGAGTATGTATCCAAGAGGGTTGTTTGCTAAATCGTATTAGAATTACAGCGGTATGGAAGCATTCTTTTGAAAACTTTATCAAATATTAAATAATTTGAAACAATAATTGATCCAGAATTGAGTCTTATAAAATCCGTTAACAAAATCAAATCATTATTGATCATAGGAAATTTAACTTTATAAAGCACTTTGCTGAATTTTCTATACTTTTCAGAAAACCTTGCTGCCTTATAAAATCCGTATAAAATCGAGTTCAGATGCGATAAAAAATATTCCAAGCTTCTGAAAAACTAGACATCCGGGGCGTCGCATACATATAAATTATACGCGATTCGGAGGTGAATAGCCCCACGGAACAGAACTCTCAAGTTGCTTGAGCATTCTGTCCGTTTTCAGGAAAACCAGTTGTAAAGCAAAGCTTATTAAAATTCGCACAGGTTTCGGATAAAAATAAAACCTGCACAGTTTGAAAGTAAATTCTTGGGGCTTCGCGTGCATATAAAATAATAGAAAATCGGAGTTCGTTTGCCCCTTGAAACATGACCCGTAAGTTACCTGTAAAACTGTTAAAATTCGACACTTAAAGAAACGTTCAAAAAAACCTTTTCACAAAGCATTTCCAAAACAGTCACTGCTCATAAAAGAATCAGAACAACATAGAAGATGATAAAGTCTACAGTCATCCAAGAGTACCGAAATATAAAGCATTACAGTCATCCAACAATCAAACAGTACAGCAAAAATCCATGCATCAGCAAGCAACAGCAACTTCACTTCTTCATAAGCTTTTACGTCCTCCTGCCATTTTGGAAAATAGCAGCCCCGAAGGGGTGAGAAAAATCCCAGTAGTGTGGCAACAAAACCAGTAAAATAACAGTATTAACTAGGCACAAAATCATAAACAGTCACTTCAACATATCCTTGTTCCTTTTCTTCATTTCATCATATTCATATATATATAGCGCATATAACGCCTTTCCTTTTCATCATATCATATATTGCGTATATAACGCCTTTCCTTTGCGCTTTTAGCACCGTCGTGCGCGCACTTCCCAGTGGAATCAAATATACCCTTGGCACCTGAGCTCCATGTGGATTCCATCTGAGGGCCTATGCGGACTGATGCCAAGTGTCCCATACCCCGGTACCTTGGGGATGCCTATATGATGCTTGCTCAAACACATGTTCCTGTACATAACTATTCTAAAACAAGGCCTATATGATCATGATATATGCATGTCATGCTATGCTTTCACACACAAAGCGTAAAAATGCGGTATGAATGTAAGGTGCATGCTTATATACCTTTCATATAGCCATCACGGCACATATACTTTTCATATGCGTTATGCTGCCTCATAACGTCTTTACCCTCATAGCCATCACGGCACATTTTGGCAGTTTCCTTTCATCATAATGGAACATAATATTTTTACGGCATATGGAGCATCATGTCACAATTTTATACCAGTAGTCAATAGTCACATTAGGCTTCATCGCCTGACACTTACCTCGTGTCTTTAACATTCTTTGCCAAACATCATCAATCCACATATCAATCAAACATTCCAAGAGCTAAGTTCTTGTGCACCTAATCAAATAGATACATATACATATGCAATCAGAATTTATTTCATGCTATTCCAATACTTCACCAACAAGTCCTAGGCTTCTATTTCATGTACCTTCATCGAATTGAAGTGTTTTTAGTGCCAATATTAGATACTGCCCTAAGAACAATATAATCTCTTTTGCTAGAACTACCATTTTTCCACTGTTTATATCATGAGAGAGTTCGGTTTAAAAGGCTCCTCTTAAGGAAACAATATTCTGACTTCATCTCATCTTGAATGAATTTATACAGCAACAAAATCTACATTTTTCCCTAGGTTCCCACATGCATACATATACGGTTTTCAAGCTTTCATTCCTAACAATACTATGCTTTATAAAAGAGTTACCAAGGATTAGATACAATCAAATTCCAAGGTTCTAACCAAGGCAGAATCGGTTCACAAAAGATTAAAGGTTCCAATTCTCATTCACATCTAAACTATATATATGGTGTGCTAGGATTGACTAATAAGCATGCTGTAAATTAGTTTAATGCATGTAAAGCTAGGAGTATAACGCAGCCCCAAACAGTCCATCATATTCACAAGGACACTAATTCCATACTAACAAATCGGTTTCATCTACACCAAACCTTCTGAGATAATTTATTCTAAACACATTTACTTCCAAGAAAGGGTGCTACTGGTGCAGACTACACATACAGTCCTCCTCATTTAAAATCCTTATAATTTAGATACATTAACTCAGTCCCAAATTATAAGATAGTCTTTCAAGTTTTATTCTATTCATGCTTCTAGTCTATAACCTAAGGATATAAAATGTCTGAATTAAGAAGGGCTTACAAAAAAAACTATTTTCCCAAGCATACTTCACGGTTTAACAGAGGGAAGAAAGGAGTGCTTACCTCTAAGAAAATGCAAGGCAACCGATACATAGCTCTAAGATGGGGGCTGCTTCGGCTGGGAGGAGAGAAAAGAGGGATGTGCTGGACTTGGTTCACACTCTCTAGGTGTAGTCCTCGGTTGAGCAGTAACAGAGAAGAAAAGAAGGGTTGGACTCATGTAATTTCCCCTAGGCTGCTGTCACACAACGCACCATGCAGGAAAGGGATGAGAGCTTGAATGGTTGATGTCTTGCAAGGTAAGTCACGGATTGATGGTTTTGGGAGGAGAAGGAACATGCCTCTTTTCTAGATGATGCTTGTGGGATTTCATGACTTGAGGGGGTATAAATAGGGCTGAGTTTGATCAAGTAAATGGAAGTAATAAGTGTTGCATGATTCCAACGCAAGTGCAGGGATTGGGGTGATATAATGACCTTAGTCAAAGTGGCAGCAAGCTTGGACCAAGTTTTCCTAAGGCCATGCGCACAAGAGAAAGATAATGATGGCTTAAGATGGATACTTGACTTCTTAACCAAAGAGGATCACCTATGCAGACTTCATTATGCAGCCACAGGCAAGATAGGTTGCTGCCCCAAGACAAAGCATGCTACTAGGGAATGATGGCTGGATGGTTGACAATCAAAGACATAATTTGAGGCTGCAAGGTATCAGGATTCTGCGCATTCTTGATCTGTAAAGGGGCTGTCCAAGTCAGAAATCAAGGATGAAAAGCTTAGGTCAACTTAGTGGTTGTATGCTTAAAATGGATGCATAAGGCTCCTCTTCCCAAGTGAGCAGAGATCTCACTTGTTCAGACGCACAAGGAGGGGAAGGCTAGGAGATTTCTGCCTATTTCCTATCATGCAAATCTGTCCTCTCACCCTCCCTAGGCTGCATGATAAAGACACATGCTACCAGCCTGCTCCCTGCCCATTTCAGCGCTGCAAAAGGGACCAACATGTGACATGAATTAGGTGCAAGTGATGATAAGTGAGCTGCAAAAGCAAGGAGCTCAAACCAAGGTCAGATCAAGTGCACAAAGCTGGACGGTTTGATGGTGATGGGTGAGGGTATGCTGCAGCATTGCAGCAGCTTTTTCTTCTCTTCACATGTAGTAAGGAGGCGTGATAAGCAAGGCAAAAGAGACACCAACAAAGGACTACTCATGCGCACAAGGTTGGAGACTTTGATGGGGATGGATGAGAGTATTTGAGGTCAAATGTGCAGCAACTTTCTCTCCTCACACTGCCCTATGCGCACAAGATTGGAAGGTTGGATGGTGATGGATCAAACTTGAAGCAATTTCTTCTTCTCACAAGGTCCTATGCGCATAAGGTTGGATGGTGATGGATGAGGATGGTTTTTGGTCAAACATGCAGATCCTTTCCTCACACTGCCCTATGCGCACAAGAGTGGGAAAGCTTGGATAGTGATGAATCAATGAGACAAAGTGGCAGCCTGCACAAATGGTCCTCACTCCATCGGTTGAGTGAAAGGCAAAAGGGAGGGCTGGGGCTGTCACAGTCCTCAAAGGCCACAAAATTCAGCATAGGACTCTCCCTATGCGCACATGTGACAAGCTAAAGGAGTGAGGCTTGCCATGTGATGAAAGCTACTACTCCTCAAAGGCAAAATCAGAAATCTGCACCATTTCTCTGCGCATAGGAGGCCGTGAAGGAGGGTGACAACACAAGAGATGACAAGGCTGGCTACTAATGCAAGTAATGGTAGGTTTCTTCCTTGAACTAAGCGCATCTAGGGAGGTAGAAAGGGGCAGAAGATGGCAGCATGTATTGTCATGAGGAGCTAGAAGCATTCATGCCAAGGAGAGGGGGAAAAGGGTGCGCACAATGCAGAAAAAAGAGGGCTGTGCGCAGGCTGACTTGTTGCAGCAAAAGCAGGTCAGATTTGATACAAAAGCTTTCCATGATGCGCACAAGGAAAGAGGTGAGAAGGTGGTGTGATTTAAGGTTGACTTAAGGCACAAGCCACCAGCTTGTACACTCCCCAAAGCTGCGCAAGAGACAAGAAAATAAGAGGGTGACTTGCTTGCCAATAAGGCTGGTTTAAGGAAAGAAAGTGCAAGCTGAGTTTTATTAAGACACAACACACACAAAAGTAGGGCTGTGTGCAGCCAAAAAAACGCAAGGGAGAAGGTTAAAGGTGAAGGAATATATGGTTGCTTAAGGTCCAAGGTTCTAAGGCCTAAGTCCAACCTAAAAGGGTTCATACAAGTCCAATTGTTTCCTTATTTAGGAATTAATCCAAACCTCCTAACTTTTATGCACCTCTAATTATTTACTAAAGATTTGCTCCTTACTTAAATTAATGGCATACCTTTAAATGAGTACTCATATAATTCTAAATAACACTACGCCAATTCTATGGAAAACTATGTATTTCAAAGACAAGACAACCACTTCATACACTTTCGAATTCCTAGCATGCTTTACCCCTAAATGCAAGTTATGTAATTTCCTAATCATGCGGGATGTTACACTCTCCCCACCAAATTTGAAGTTTGTCCCCAAACTTCGTTCTACCATTCTGAAACTACTTAAGTCGGATACTACACACACTTATAATCATGCCAGACCTAACATCCCCTTATGCTAGGCATTCAACAAAGTCATCAATTAATTCAAAGTATTACAAACCAATTGCACCATATATAGTCATTAGACAACATATAACAAAATTTTAATTGTGAGTTAGGGAATAAAATCTTTTCAAAGCTTAATCAGAACAGACAAATTTCTGTTTTCTTCTTACCCGAAAATCAAAGACCATAACCGACCCATGGACTCTAGTTATCCAAAAATCATAATGAGACTCAAGTCTTTATTACCTACTTAGTTAGCAACTAAACACATCTAGAAGTACGGTAATTCTTACTGTATAAATTCTATATTTGATAGTTGACCGACAATGACCAACCACTTGTGTCTTCTACTTTCGTGCTCTCCTTTTAAGGCTTAAAGAAATTTTATTCTAGTGCTCAACAAAACGTGAACCTGGTCCTATACCAACATACCGTTAATTATCTTTCAATTTATTTTTCTTGTTCATTACGTGTGTCCACTTCATTGGCACTCCATTTCTCTTATTTGCCCACCTGCTATATTTACCCTACTAAAAGTACACGTAATTACCTACAAGGTGACCTTTAGATTTACACATTCAAAGTTGAGGGTCAGTAGTTGGTTCATCAAATTACTTCCCAATTGCTACAAAAATATTACCATCCCTACTTAGATAATTTCAAAACAATCGGATCTGGCTGCCTACTACTAGTACAGACAGAAAACTATTTAACTGAGACCTTCACTATGCTTCATTTTATCTATGCACTTTACATGTTACAGCTTATAATTTCGCCTATCTCCTATTTAATCCTTACCTATAAAGAAGTTTCAATTTAATAAACACCTCACAAACATCACGAACAGACTTTCATAATTTACTAATCTACAGGAAATTAAGTAAATATAACAAGACACATCAGATCTTAATTTTATAATGTAGAAGGGTCTTTGCAAAATTTACAGAGGTTCATCACAAACAAAATTCAGCAATTGTTTTTACTTTCTAGCGATCTTAGTCCATCACTATTGAGGTATAGGAATTTTAACAGCATCAATTAAGTTAGCAGCACATTATTTACTAATACCTTGCGGAAACGGAATTACCTTAATGAGTACTGCTTTTGTCTAGTGCTTAGGATTTAGAAGACACCCCTAATTAAATTCTAGCATGTCTTTTGTACATACCACGTAAGATGGTACCTCTGATACTGTTTGCCAAGTACACCCATATGAGAAAAGTTCCTCGAGCTTCCGCCGTCCTAGGTACCTCGGATGTAATTGACTTCACAGATCAAAGGATCCATGAACTTACGAATCATTACCTACACTAAAATAGAACAGCTAACAATCATAACCCTTCAAACAGACCGGGCTTTCATGATTCCAATGTACCAAACCATACTTTAATTCCAATTTTCAAATACTTCTTTTTAACCGTTACACTTGACAAATTGATACCCAAAGCTAAAAATATCTTTTCATGATTTTTAACTTATTAGTGGAATACTCCTCGTTAGATGCCAACACTAAGACAAAGCTTTCACGTATTTAATTTACCAAACAGAGGTTACTTACTTATTACACAACTTAATCAGTGATTCATTACTACGTCCACTTATATGGTTCCACAGGTTTTAGTTTACTTATTCTAGTTATTCAAGTCATTCCCTAGATTCAATTCCTAACTAGTTATCAAACATAGACACCTAACAGAACTTTTTCCCTAGTTGATTCTCGGTGTTTGACGGTTTGATACTGCCATGTTACCGAGGAATGTGTTGGCCAGACCCATTCTCAGAACACTGGAGCATCACCTCGTCACACACTGGGAATCGTCAATTTCCATACTTTATTATTTATTCTTTATTCAGACATTAATTAATTACAGTCTATTACACATCAGACTTCTCTCTTGAGGAGGTTTTCGTGTCTCATAATTACTAATTCTACTTTCGTCATGTCAAGCAACGAGCGGATCCTACTCACTGCATGACATTCACGACAGTAGTCTCAAAATTGAGGCACGGTTCCCACTTCAGGACAGAACCACAAACAATCACAAAACAACTCAATTCAACTGCAGCACAGTATTATCAAACTACTCAATCAAATAATTTAATGCAGTGAAATAGACATCACAATAGGGCAGGGCATATACTACAACAATGCCTAGTATTCCACACCTAAACAACATTCAATAACCACAACAGTAAAACAGTGCAATCCAGGTCAACTCAATTTCTCAATCTTTTAGACTTATCGCAGCAGAAATCAACCACTACACAACCAATCACAGTAAGTCAAATTCCTGTAATACAGCCTACACTTTAAACAGTAACTTATAAGATCCTCACGACTCAAACTGTTCAAGTAATATATTTCAAACTACTTTAATTCCACCAAATGCCTTCAGCATGTTTTAAAATGATTCTAATATTTCAGTCAAACTAACTTTCACAATTTATTCAGCACGTGCCAACCATGAATCAGACCATCCAGAAATTTAATCCAAGCAGTCAGCAACCAACAAACAATTTTAACAGTTAAATTCAACAGCAATGATGAAACAAACATATACAAACAACAACCAATGCAACAATTACACACAAGCACCTTGAACCGAACTGCTCTGATACCAATTAGTGTAACACCCACTCTTGTATGTATCCAAGAGGGTTGTTTGCTAAATCGTATTAGAATTACAGCGGTATGGAAGCATTCTTTTGAAAACTTTATCAAATATTAAATAATTTGAAACAATAATTGATCCAGAAATCCAGAATTGAGTCTTATAAAATCCGTTAACAAAATCAAATCATTATTGATCATAGGAAATTTAACTTTATAAAACACTTTGCTGAATTTTCTATACTTTTCAGAAAACCTTGCTGCCTTATAAAATCCGTATAAAATCGAGTTCAGATGCGATAAAAAATATTCCAAGCTTCTGAAAAACTAGACATCCGGGGCGTCGCATACATATAAATTATACGCGATTCGGAGGTGAATAGCCCCACGGAACAGAACGCTCAAGTTGCTTGAGCATTCTGTCCGTTTTCAGGAAAACCAGTTGTAAAGCAAAGCTTATTAAAATTCGCACAGGTTTCGGATAAAAATAAAACCTGCACAGTTTGAAAGTAAATTCTCGGGGCTTCGCGTGCATATAAAATAATAGAAAATCGGAGTTCGTTTGCCCCTTGAAACATGACCCGTGACGTACCTGTAAAACTGTTAAAATTCGATACTTAAAGAAGCGTTCAAAAACCCTTTTCACAAAACATTTCCAAAACAGTCACTGCTCACAAAAGAATCAAAACCACATAGAAGGTGATAAAGTCTACAGTCATCCAAGAGTACCGAAATATAAAGCATTACAGTCATCCAACAATCAAACAGTAACAGCAAAAATCTATGCATCAGCAAGCAACAGCAACTTCACTTCTTCAAAAGCTTTTACGTCCTCCTGCCATTTTGGAAAATAGCAGCCCCGAAGGGGTGAGAAAAATCCCAGTAGTGTGGCAACAAAACCAGTAATATAACAGTATTAACTAGGCACAAAATCATAAACAGTCACTTCAACATATCCTTGTTCCTTTTCCTTTTTCTTTTTCATCATATTCATATATATATAGCGCATATAACGCCTTTCCTTTTCATCATATTCATATATTGCGTATATAACGCCTTTCCTTTGCGCTTTTAGCACCGTCGTGCGCGCACTTCACAGTGGAATCAAATATCCCTTGGCACCTGAGCTCCATGTGGATTCCATCTGGGCCTATGCGGACTGATGCCAAGTGTCCCATACCCCGGTACCTTGGGGATGCCTATATGATGCTTGCTCAAACACATGGTCCTGTACATAACTATTCTAAAACAAGGCCTATATGATCATGATATATGCATGTCATGCTATGCTTTCACACACAAAGCGTAAAAATGCGGTATGAATGTAAGGTGCATGCTTATATACCTTTCATATAGCCATCACGGCACATATATTTTTCATATGCGTTATGCTGCCTCATAACGTCTTTACTTCATAATCATATAGTCATCACGGCACATTTTTTGGCAGTTTCCTTTCATCATAATGGAACATAATATTTTTACGGCATATGGAGCATCATGTCACAATTTTATACCAGTAGTCAATAGTCACATTAGGCTTCATCGCCTGACACTTACCTCGTGTCTTTAACATTCTTTGCCAAACATCATCAATCCACATATCAATCAAACATTCCAAGAGCTAAGTTCTTGTGCACCTAAACAAATAGATACATATACATATGCAATCAGAATTTATTTCATGCTATTCCAATACTTCACCAACAAGTCCTAAGCTTCTATTTCATGTACCTTCATCGAATTGAAGTGTTTTTAGTGCCAATATTAGATACTGCCCTAAGAACAATATAATCTCTTGCTTGAACTACCATTTCCACTGTTTACATCATAATAGGGTTCGGTTTTAAAGGCTTCTCTTAAGGAAATAATATTCTGACTTCATCTCATCTTAAATGAATTTATACAGCAACAAAATCTACATTTTTCCCTAGGTTCCCACATGCATACATATACGGTTTTCAAGCTTTCATTCCTAACAATACTATGCTTTATAAAAGAGTTACCAAGGATTAGATACAATCAAATTCCAAGGTTCTAACCAAGGCAGAATCGGTTCACAAAAGATTAAAGGTTCCAATTCTCATTCACATCTAAACTATATATATGGTGTGCTAGGATTGACTAATAAGCATGCTGTAAATTAGTTTAATGCATGTAAAGCTAGGAGTATAACGCAGTCCCAAACAGTCCATCATATTCACAAGGACACTAATTCCATACTAACAAATCGGTTTCATCTACACCAAACCTTTTGAGATAATTTATTCTAAACACATTTACTTCCAAGAAAGGGTGCTACTGGTGCAGACTACACATACAGTCCTCCTCATTTAAAATCCTTATAATTTAGATACATTAACTCAGTCCCAAATTATAAGATAGTCTTTCAAGTTTTATTCTATTCATGCTTCTAGTCTATAACCTAAGGATATAAAATGTCCGAATTAAGAAGGGCTTACAATAAGGAACAAAAACTATTTTCCCAAGCATGCTTCACGGTTTGACAGAGGGAAGAAAGGAGTGCTTACCTCTAAGAAAATGCAAGGCAACCGATACATAGCTCTAAGATGGGGGCTGCTTCGGCTGGGAGGAGAGAAAAGAGGGATGTGTTGGACTTGGTTCACACTCTCTAGGTGTAGTCCTCGGTTGAGCAGTAACAGAAAAGAAAAGAAGGGTTGGACTCATGTAGTTTCCCCTAGGCTGCTGTCACACAACGCACCATGCAGGAAAGGGATGAGAGCTTGAATGGTTGGTGTCTTGCAAGGTAAGTCACGGATTGATGGTTTTGGGAGGAGAAGGAACATGCCTCTTTTCTAGATGATGCTTGTGGGATTTCATGACTTGAGAGGGTATAAATAGGGGCTGAGTTAGATCAAGAAGTGGAATAATAAGTCTTGCATAATGATTCCAACGCATGTGCAGGGATTGGGGTGATATAATGACCTTAGTCAAAGTGGCAGTAAGCTTGGACCAAGTTTCCCTAAGGCCATGCGCACAAGAGAAGGATAATGATGGCTTAAGATGAATACTTGTTACTTCTTGGCCAATGAGACTCTCCCATGCAGATTTCGTTCGAGACATGTAGCCACACACAAGATAGGTTGCTGCTCCAAGTGGTATTCGACCAAGAAGAGATGGGTGAGAGAAGTTTGCTTATAAACACTACACAAGGCAGAAGATGAGCTTGAGTCTCCTCTCCTTGGAGCACGCAAAGGAAGGAGGTTGGGGAAGTTTTCTGCTCCTATGCAGACTGACCACAATGCCTCAAGGATGCGTGTACCATACTGCCAAATAAAGTCATCAAAGGGACAACATCAGCCTTCTATTCTGCATGCTACAAGGGAAGGGATGGCTGAATGGTTGACAAGCAAAGACAAGGTCAGAGGCTGCAGGGATATCATAATTCTGCGCATGCTAGAACTGTGTGGGAGCTGTCCAAGTCAGAAATCAAGGATGAAAAGCTTTGGTCAACTTAGTGGTTGTATGCTTAAAATGGATGCATAAGGCTCCTCTTCCCAAGTGAGCAGAGATCTCACTTGTTCAGACGCACAAGGAGGGGAAGGCTAAGAGATTTCTGCCTATTTCCTATCATGCAAATCTGTCCTCTCACCCTCCCTAGGCTGCATGATAAAGACACATGCTACCAGCCTGCTCCCTGCCCATTTCAGCGCTGCAAAAGGGACCAACATGTGACATGAATTAGGTGCAAGTGATGATAAGTGAGCTGCAAAAGCAAGGAGCTCAAACCAAGGTCAGATCAAGTGCACAAAGCTGGACGGTTTGATGGTGATGGGTGAGGGTATGCTGCAGCATTGCAGCAGCTTTTTCTTCTCTTCACATGTAGCAAGGAGGCGTGATAAGCAAGGCAAAAGAGACACCAACAAAGGACTACTCATGCGCACAAGGTTGGAGACTTTGATGGGGATGGATGAGAGTATTTGAGGTCAAATGTGCAGCAACTTTCTCTCCTCACACTGCCCTATGCGCACAAGATTGGAAGGTTGGATGGTGATGGATCAAACTTGAAGCAATTTCTTCTTCTTCAAGGTTCTCACAAAGTCCTATGCGCATAAGGTGGGAAAGCTTTGATAGTGATGGATCAATGAGACAAAGTGGCAGCCTGCACAAATTGTCCTCACTCCAACGGTTGAGTGAAGAGTAAGGGAGGGCTGTCATGCAATCCTCAGAGGCCACAAAGTTCAGCACTTGCATCTCCCTATGCGCACATGTGACAAGCTAAAGAGGTAAGGCTTGCCATGTGATGAAAGCTACTACTCCTCAAGGCAAAGTCAGAAATCTGCACTCTTCTGCACATAGGAGACCGTGAAAGGGGTGCCAAGACAAGGCATGACAAGGCTGATGACTTTGGCAAGAAATGGCAGGTTTCCTCCTTGAACTAAGCGCACCTAGGAAGGTAAAAGACAGGTATATGGCAGTCATGTAGAGTCATGAGGAGCTAGAAGCAATCAAGCAAAGGAGAGGAGGAATAGGGGCTGCACAATGCAGAAAAAGGAGGGCTGTGCGCAGGCTGTAATGTGCAGCCTAGGAGGGTCAATGTTGCAGCAAAAGCAAGTCAGAATTTGCACCAAAGGCTTCCCCTTATGCGCACAAGTAAAGAGGTGAGAAGGTGGTGATTTGAGGTTACCTTAAGGCACAAACCATTGGCTTGAACACTGCCCAAGGCTGCGCAAGAAACAAAGACATAAAGGGTGACTTATATTGATGCCAACCGAAAACTCCTTGCCAACAAGTGCTGGTTTGAGGTGTTCCTAAAATGAGCCAAGGTAAGCAAGGGCTGATAAGGTGCCTCCAATGCTCTAGGGCCGCGGGAAGGTTAAAGGTGTGGCCATAACTAATTAAAATCCAAAGGTCCTAAGTACTCATGCACCAACCCACTAAGTTAATAGGTTCCCTAAGTCTTTTAAATTGTTATCTTATGTCATATATGAATTAATCCATACAATAAAACATGTCTATACTCTAATTAAATTTACTAAAGATATGCCTAAAATAAATATTTCCTTTAGTCGTAATTCTATTATTCTCTAAATAACACTACATCCAATTCTATGGAAAACTATGTATTTCAAAGACAAGACAACCACTTCATACAATTCGCATGTATTTCCTAGCATGCTTTACCCCTAAATGCAAGTTATGTAGGCAGTCCATCATGAGCCAAATCTCCCCCTTTCTTCCACATGCAATCAAAGAAGATTTTTGGGGCTGCAACCCCTCATCATTTGCGCACCAAGGCTGCATCAAACCTGATTTTTCTTGGCTGCCACATAGTTGTATTGCTTGTTGACTTAGTGAACCTCTTACATGTGCTCATGATGCACCTCTTACACTCCACCCTATGCGCAAGACATGGCTGTTTGTGCAGAAATTTTTCTGACTTAGGACAGCCTTCAAATCTGAACATATCTCTCCTCACTCCTTGCATGTGCATAGTGTACTTTAGAAGCAACCTTGTGTGCAGCCCCACCTCCTCAAGTAACCAGAATTTTCATGATGCTTAATCATTGCAACCTTCTCCTCACTCTCCTTAAGTAAGCGCACACTAGAGCTCCCTCACCTTGCACAAATGTAGCCAAGTTTCTCCCTCACTCCCTCACTCTCCTAGCCGAACCTACAAGCTTCATTGGAGCAAGAAGACTTTGCTAAAGACAACTCACCTTCCCTCACTGTCCAGCCTTGTCCTCAACCTTGAAGCTGCCCAAGTTTGTCCATCTTCATCTTGTTTGCGCATAGAACATCCTAGGAAGAGAGGACTAGTTGTGAAGTAGAGCTAGAAAGGGTGTGGTGAAGTGTGTGCTACAAGAGGTAGGCCTTGAACTTAGAACACTTTCATTGTGTAACCATGTGTGTGTGCTTGAATGTCTCCTTGAATATGTTTTGCTTTGGATTCTTGATTGAGCATGGTTAAAGTATAAGTATGGAGCCATTTTAAGATGACTTGTATGCATGAGTTGTAGAGTGAAAGTCTCATGGTTATGCTTAAGATAATATGCCACTGTTTTGTATGCAAATGCCACTGTTTCCCTATGAATGTGCCACTGTTTTGAGGGTAAAATGCTCACTGTTTCGGTTCCTCAAGAGCACCATTTTCATGCCACTGTTTCTGCACATTATATGCCACTGTTTCTGCACATATATGCCACCGTTTCTGCACATTATATGCCACTGTTTCTGCACATATATGCCACCGTTTCTGCACATTATATGCCACTGTTTCTGCACATTATATGCCACTATTTCTGCACATATATGCCACTGTTTCTGCACATTATATGCCACTGTTTCTGCACATTATATGCCACTGTTTCTGCACATTATATGCCACTGTTTCTGCACATATATGCCACTGTTTCTGCACATTATGTGCCACTGTTTCTGCATAAAAACACTCACTGTTTTAGTCATAATATGCCACTGTTTTATGCATAAAATGCCACTGTTTTAGTCCATAATATGCCACTATTTTATGCATAAAATGCCACTGTTTTAGTCCATAATATGCCACTGTTTTATGCATAAAATGCCACTGTTTTAGTCCATATTATGCCACTGTTTCAATGTCCAAAAACCATGATTTATGCTACTGTTTTTATGCTCAAAAATGCACCATTCATGCCACTGTTTTGATGCATAAACATCATTACTCATGCCACTGTTTTGATGTTCAAAAGTCACTATTTATGTCACTGTTTTAACATTCCTATGCCACTGTTTCTGCCACTGTTTGATGTCACTGTTTCTGCCACTGTTGATGTCCAAAGAGTCACTATTTCTGTTTCAAAATAGTCACTGTTTCTGCTGTACGTTTACTGTTTTCCTGCTGTAAAACGTCACTGTTTCTGTCCACTGTTTTTAAGGAAAACACCACTGTTTTCTGCTCACTGTTTTAAGCACAAACGTCACTGTTTTCTGCTGTAAAAATGCTGCTGTATGCTCACTGTTTTGCTGCTGTAAAACACTGCTGTATGCTCACTGTTTTCCACTGTAAGACACTGCTGTATGCTCACTGTTTTCCACTGTAAGACACTGCTGTATGCTCACTGTTTTCCACTGTAAGACACTGCTGTATGCTCACTGTTTCTGCTGTAAATAGCCACTGTAAATGATTGGTTGTAATTGATTTAGGTGCGCTTAAGAAGTGAGATACTTCGCTGCTGTTTGGTAATAATTAAGGCAAGCAAAGGTAAGTGTCAGGCGATATTGCCTAATGTGACTATTGACTACTGGTATAAAATTGTGACATGATGCTCCATATGCCGTAAAAATATTATGTTCCATTATGGTGAAAGGAAACTGCCAAAAATGTGCCGTGATGGCTATATGATTATGAGGTAAAGACGTTATGTGGCAGCATAACGCATATGAAAGGTATATAAGCATGCACCTTACATCATACCGCATTTTTGTACGTTTTGTGTGTGAAAGCATAGCATGGCATGCATATACCAAGAGCATATAGGTCTTGTTTTAGAATAGTTATGTACAGGACCATGTGTTTGAGCAAGCATCATATAGGCATCCCCAAGGTACCGGGGTATGGGACACTTGGCATCAGTCCGCATAGGCCCACAGATGGAATCCACATGGAGCTCAGGTGCCAAGGGATATTTGATTCCACTGTGAAGTGCGCGCACGACGGTGCTAAAAGCGCAAAGGAAAGGCGTTATATACGCAATATATGAATATGATAAAAAGGAAAAGGAAAAAGGAACAAGGATATGTTGAAGTGACTGTTTATGATTTTGTGCCTAGTTAATACTGTTATATTATTGGTTTTGTTGCCACACTACTGGGATTATTCTCACCCCTTCGGGGCTGCTATTTTCCTAAATGGCAGGAGGACATAAAAGCACATGAAGACGTGATGTTTGCTGTTGCTTGCTGATGAATGGACTTGTACTGTTGCTGTTTGTTTGATTGGATGACTGTAATGCTTAATATTTTGGTACTCTTGGATGACTGTAGACTTTATCATCTCTATTTTATCTTGAACTTTTATGAACAGCGGTTATTTTGGAAAACGTTTGTGAAAGGAATTTTTGAAAGATTTAAGTGCTGAAATTTTTTACAGTGCACCTTACGGGTGGTGTTTTTATGAGCAAACGAACTCGGATTTACTATTATTTTATATGCACGCGAAGCCCCAAACGTGCTCTTTCTAAATCACTTGAAATATTTTTTATCGTCCAAACAGAAGTTATAAGAACTATTGAAATGCCTTACGGATTTGTATACTGCTATGAGATTCTTTGTTAGCTCATGTGACGTTAACGACTCTAATTCCGCTTAGCGAACGACTCTCTTGGATGCATACTAGGGAGGGCGTTACAAAAGCCTTCTAACACACACTCACATTACTCATATGATTTTAATAAATTTTCACATGCTTACATAAGCACCCTCCTATGATTTAATTTAAATACTTACCTTAGTCTCATCCAAGGATAAAGATCAAACAATACGCAAGCCATCACACATAAACCATAAATCTGAAATCTACTCATACATCTATAACATATAGTACTTAAGTACATTACTAATTATGCGGGATGTTACACTCTCCCCACCAAATAGGAATTTTGTCCGCAAAATAAACTTACTTAAGAGCTAAACAGTTCTGGATAGCGTTTCTGAATGTCGTCCTCGCGCTCCCAAGTGGTTTCAGCTTCCGATCTGTTGTTCCACAATACTTTCACCAAAGGGATCTCTTTAGAACGGAGTCGCTTGACGGATCTTTCAAGAATTTGGAACGGTTGCACTTGATAAGTCAAATTTTCCTTTAGTTCCACTTCTTCTGGCTGTAACACGTGAGATGGATCAGAGAGATACCTCCGTAGCTGCGACACATGAAATACATTGTGAATTCCTGACAGATTGGGTGGTAAGGCCAACCGGTATGCAGACTCTCCAATCTGGTCCATAATCAGATACGGTCCTAAGTACCGTGGACTTAACTTCTTTACTCCCATTCTCCTTCCGAGTCCCGAAGTAGGAGTGATTCTCAAGAACACATGGTCTCCGACTTCGAAAGATAGAGGCTTATGACGCTTGTCGTAATAACTCTTCTGTCTGGCCTGAGCCCGCTGCATATTCTCCCGAATCTTCTTTACTTGTTCGGATGTTTCCTGAATTAGATCAGGTCCTAACATACTTCGCTCACCCACTTCAGTCCAACATAAAGGGGATCTGCATTTCCTCCCATACAAAGCTTCGTACGGTGCCATCTGAATACTGGAGTGGTAACTATTGTTGTAAGCGAACTCAATCAAGGAGAGATAATTATCCCAGCTGCCTCCTAACTCCAAAACGCATGCTCGCAACATGTCCTCTAATGCTTGAATGGTGCGTTCCGTCTGTCCATCGGTCTGCGGATGGTAAGCAGTACTCAACCTCAAATGGGTCCCTAATGCTCTTTGAAAAGATTCCCAAAACTTAGATGTAAACTTGGGATCACGATCGCTGACAATACTCGTAGGAACTCCATGCAGCTTCACAATCTCCTGCAGATAAATTCTAGCAAGCCTCTCTGTATCATATGTGGTTCTAACACGCAAGAAATGAGCTGTCTTCGTTAAACGATCAACAATCACCCAGATAGAATCATATCCTTCTCGCGTCCGAGGAAGTCCAACTACAAAATCCATCGCAATACTGTCCCACTTCCATTCGGGAATCTCCAAAGGTTGAAGGAGTCCCGACGGTTTCTGATGTTCGTACTTCACCTTCTGACAAGTTAAGCATCGAGATACATACTCAGCAATATCACGCTTCATACCCGGCCACCAAAACGAGGTCTTCATGTCATGGTACATCTTCGTGGATCCAGGATGAACTGCATACTTACCCTTGTGAGCCTCCTGTAAAACTTCTTGTTTCAACTCTTCATTCGGCACAACCAGCCGTCCTTGAAATCTCCAAACATCATTCTCATCCTTTACAACATCTTGGTTGCCAACCAAATCACGGACTAACTCTTCATCTTTCTGAGCCTCCTTAATTCTACTGATCAATTCATTCTCCACCTTTATATTTCCCAGTCTTATGCTATTCCCTCTCTCGTCTACTGATAAGTTCAAGTCTCGAAAGGCCTCAAACAATTTCAGCTCTTCCATCATCAGAGTTGCAGTGTGCAGTGTCTTCCTACTCAGGGCGTCAGCTACCACGTTTGCCTTTCCTGGGTGGTATTTAAGTTCAAAATCATAGTCCTTCAGAAATTCCATCCACCGTCGTTGCCGCATATTCAGCTCCTTCTGGTCGAATAAGTACTTCAAACTCTTATGATCGCTGAACACGTCAAACTGCGAACCATACAAGTGGTGCCTCCAAATTTTAAGTGCGAACACTATAGCTGCTAACTCCAAATCGTGCGTAGGATAATTTTCTTCGTGAGGCTTAAGTTGTCGAGATGCGTAAGCTACCGCCATACGATCCTGCATCAATACGCATCCAAGTCCTTTCAGCGACGCATCGCAGTATACTTCGAACTTTCGAGTAGGATCCGGAATCGTGAGTACGGGAGCACTTGTCAATCTGCTCTTTAGTTCCAGGAAACATTCTTCACAAGCTTCAGTCCACTCAAAAGGCTTGTCTTTCCGGGTGAGACGGGTAAGAGGTTGCACTATCTGAGAGAAATTCTGGATAAACCTTCGATAATATCCAGCAAGACCTAAGAAACTTCTTACTTCGGTGACGGTCTTGGGTCGTTCCCAATTCATGACAGCTTCAACTTTGCTGGGGTCCACCGCGATACCTTCTGATGAAATGACATGGCCCAGAAACTGGACCTCTTTAAGCCAAAACTCGCACTTCGACCATTTCGCGTACAGTTGCTTCTCCTTCAAGATTTGCAAGACAATCCTCAGATGTTCCGCGTGCAGCTCTTCATTAGCTGAGTAAATCAGGATATCGTCGATAAACACAATAACAAACTGATCAAGAAATGGGCGGAAGATGCGGTTCATGTAGTCCATGAATACCGCTGGAGCATTCGTAAGTCCGAATGGGATCACCTGATATTCGTAGTGCCCATAACGAGTCCTAAAAGAGGTTTTCGGAATATCCTCCGGTTTGACCCGGATCTGATGGTATCCCGATCATAAATCTATCTTGGAAAAAAACTCTGGCTCCTCTCAGCTGGTCCATCAAATCGTCGATCCTTGGTAGTGGATACTTATTCTTCACCGTTACTTTGTTCAGCTGGCGATAATCTACACACAGACGTAAACTTCCATCCTTCTTCTTAATCAAGATGGCTGGAGCACCCCATGGAGAAGTACTCGGTCTGATAAATTCCTTGGCCAAAAGCTCTTCTATCTGCTTCTTCAACTCGCGAAGTTCCAACGGCGCCATACGATACGGGGCAATGGAGATTGGTCCAACTCCAGGAACAAGTTCGATAGAAAATTCTATTTCCCTATGAGGAGGCAATCGAGGTATTTCATCTGGGAATACCTCCTCGAATTCTCTAACTACCGGTACATTCTGAATTTGATTGTCAACCGAGGTCTCAGCCTCGATCGACAAGAGATACCCTGCTGCTCCCCTGCGGAGCTCTTTTCTAACTTGCAATAAAGAAATGAGAGAGAAAGGCTGAAAATTACCATCTTTCGCAGGAACGACTTTCCCCGCTCGACAGTCCAATGTTATCCCGTTTTCCGTCAACCAGTCCATACCGATAATCACATCGAAGTTGAATACCGGCAGGACCACCAAGTTAACTGTATACGTGTTCCCTTCATACTGCAAGATAACACCTCTGCAGATCTCTGAGGCTGTGCACGATCCTCCAGTAGGTGTGCTGATGTGTAACTCATAAGGTAACGGGGTTGGGGTGATGCCTATTCTCAAGGCAGTATGCTTTGCCATAAAAGAGCCAGACGCTCCAGAATCAAAGATAACAGAAATTGGGTGACCATTTAAAGTGACATTACCTTTGATCAGGTTGGGAAACTTCTGCGCTTCATTCGCATCCAGTGTGAACACCCGTGCTTGCGTAGGCTGTTGTTCAGCGTTCTGGGGGCATTTGTAAGCAAAATGTCCTTGCTGGCCACATCTGAAACATGCATTGTTGTTCTTGCGACAAACTCCAAAGTGATTCTTTCCACATGTAGCACAAACCGTCGCGCCCTGACGTCCAGTCGACGATTGACCCACCGTAAAGTTTCTCTTAAAATTTCCAGGCCGCGCCTGCAACTGCGTACCTCTGCCTCGACCCCTACCAGGTGCCGTCCTGAAGAATCTGCCTGCTCGGTTTCCTCCGTGGAATTGTGTTGGTGGCTTGTTCAAGTTCTTGGCCTCATTAATGATTCCTTCTGCCTGACGACTCTGGTTGATGAGTTCCGGAAGTGTACGATTAGCCGTCGTCAAAATGAGTTTACGGATTTCTGGATGTAATCCGCTTTCGAACTTCTCCACCTGCCATTCTTCATCATAAATGTTCCGGTCAAAGTTGGCGTACTCGATCAGCTGCCCAAATTTTGCAATGTACTCATTAACCGTCATGTTATCCTGCCTGAGTGACAGCAGTTCAGTGTGCTTCATCCTCCTCATTGCCTTAGGAAAATACTTATCCAAAAATACTTGTCTGAACACGGCCTATGTCAGTTCAACGTCCTGAGCTCTCAGCAGAGCCCTCGCACCAGTCCACCATGTTAAAGCTTCTCCCATCAGCTGGTACGACGCGTAATCAGTCTTCTGCGCTTCCGGGCATGCCATGCGCTCGAAAATATGCTCGATCATCTGCAGCCACTTCGCTGCAGCCTCGGGGTTGTCTTCACCCTCAAAGGTAGGTGGTTGGAAGTTGCGGAAGTCTTTCAACCTCCGACGGGCAATTTCTTCTGCATTTTCATGCAGTGGGGGTTGGTTCTGATTCTGTTGCCTATGGTCGCGCCATTCTTGGCTCATATTCTGAATAAACGTTGCCAGTCCCCCAATGGTAGTGATAAGATCCTCTTCCGCATCGCCAGACCTTCCCCGAGTTGAACCGCGACCACCTGCCATGATTCTGCACTCACAATATCAGGAAATGAGTTGATCAGGCTCACCGCAAGTTATTCATGGCAGCAGTCCCAAGTAGGTACTCGGGTTCAATTCGGACAAGTTAACTATGCATCCGTGTCTTATCACAGAACAGTCCTAACAATCTAACTACACTAGCTAATACATACTTAAACTATAGCACATTTAGACAGTCAATCAGCAGATAAGCACAAACAACAATCAATTCAATCAAACACAAGCAAATCCATGGACCAAACTGCTCTGATACCAATTAGTGTAACGCCCTCCCTTGTATGCATCCAAGAGAGTCGTTTGCTAAGCGGAATTAGAGTCGTTACGTCACATAAGCTAAAATAGATTCTTATTCTAAGTACAAACCCGTAAGACATTTAGACAGTTCTTATCACATCTGTTTGGACGATAAAAAATGTTTCAAGTGATTTAGAAAGAGCACGTTTGGGGCTTCGCGTGCATATAAAATAATAGTAAATCCGAGTTCGTTTGCTCATAAAAACACCACCCGTAAGGTGCACTGTAAAAATTTCAGCACCTAAATTCTTTTCACAAAGGTTTTCCAAAATAGCCGCTGTTCATAAAAGTTCAAGCTAACATAGAGATGATAAAGACTACAGTAATCCAAGAGTACCAAAACATTAATCATTACAGTCATCCAATTAAACAAACAGCAACAGTGATAATCCACGCATCAGCAATCAACAGCAAAACATCACTCCTTCAAATGCTTTTACGTCCTCCTGCCATTTAGGAAAATAGCAGCCCCGAAGGGGTGAGAATAATCCCAGTAGTGTGGCAACAAAACCGATAATATAACAGTATTAACTAGGCACAAAATCATAAACAGTCACTTCAACATATCCTTGTTCCTTTTCCTTTTCCTTTTCATCATATTCATATATTGCGTATATAACGCCTTTCCTTTGCGCTTTTAGCACCGTCGTGCGCGCACTTCACAGTGGAATCAAATACCCTTGGCACCTGAGCTCCATGTGGATTCCAACTGTGGGCCTATGCGGACTGATGCCAAGTGTCCCATACCCCGGTACCTTGGGGATGCCTATATGATGCTTGCTCAAACACATGGTCCTGTACATAACTATTCTAAAACAAGGCCTATATGATCATGATACATGCATGTCATGCTATGCTTTCACACACAAAGCGTAAAAATGCGGTACGATGTAAGATGCATGCTTATATACCTTTCATATAGCCATCACGGCACATATACTTTTCATATGCGTTATGCTGCCACATAACGTCTTTACCTCATAATCATATAGCCATCACGGCACATTTTTGGCAGTTTCCTTTCATCATAATGGAACATAATACTTTTACGGAATATGGAGCATCATGTCACAATTTTATACCAGTAGTCAATAGTCACATTAGGTAATATCGCCTGACACTTACCTTTGCGTGCCTTAAATAATACCAAACAGCAGCGAAGTATCTCACTTCTTAAGCGCACCTAAATCAATTACAACCAATCATTTACAGTGGCTATTTACAGCAGAACCAGTGAGCATACAGCAGTGTTTTACAGTGGAAAACAGTGAGCATACAGCAGTGTTTTACAGTGTGAAAACAGTGAGCATACAGCAGTGTTTTACAGTGGGAAAACAGTGACGTTTGTGCTTAAAACAGTGAGCAGAAACAGTGAGTTGTTCTTTAAAACAGTGAGCAGAAAACAGTGGTATTTTCCTAAAAAAACAGTGGACAGAAACAGTGACGTTTTACAGCAGGAAAACAGTAAACATACAGCAGAAACAGTGACTATTTTAAAACAGAAACAGTGGCACTTTGGACCTCAAAACAGTGGTAGAACCGTGGTATTAACAGTGGCAGCAACAGTGGCATTTGAACGTTAAAACAGTGGCATAAACGGTGGCATTTGAACATCAAAACAGTGGCATAAGTAGTGATTTGTGAACATTAAAACAGTGGCATGAGTAGTGATGTTTATGCATCAAAACAGTGGCATGAATGGTACATTTTTGAGCATTAAAACAGTAGCATAAATCATGGTTTTTGGACATTGAAACAGTGGCATATTATGGACTAAAACAGTGGCATTTTATGCATAAAATAGTGGCATATTATGGACTAAAACAGTGGCATTTTATGCATAAACAGTGGCATATTATGGACTAAAACAGTGGCATTTTATGCATAAAACAGTGGCATATGATGACTAAAACAGTGAGTGTTTTTATGCAGAAACAGTGGCATTTAATGTGCAGAAACAGTGGCATATAATGTGCAGAAACAGTGGCATATATGTGCAGAAACAGTGGCATATAATGTGCAGAAACAGTGGCATATATGTGCAGAAACAGTGGCATTTGAATGGTGATTTTGAGGAACCGAAACAGTGAACATTTTATCATCAAAACAGTGGCACATTCATAGGGAAACAGTGGCATTTGCATACAGAACAGTGGCATATATATCCCTCCAAACAGTGGCATATTCATACAAAAATAGTGGCATATATCTTAAGCATGACCATGAGACTTTTATGCATACAAATCATCATGAAATAGCTCCACCATTCTACTTTTATCATGCTCATACTTGAATCCAAAACCACACACAATCAAGGAGACATTCAAGCACACACACATGGTTACACAATGAAAGTGTTCTAAGTTCAAGGCCTACCTCTTGTAGCACACACTTCTTGGTCAAGAATCACACACCACCTTCTAGCTTTGCTACACAACAAATCCCCACTTCCTAAGATGATCTATGCGCATACAAGGTGAGGAGGAACAAACTTGGACAGCTTCCAAGAGAGAGTACCAAGGCTGGACAGTGAGGGAAGAAGAAGAAGGAGAGCTTGCACTTGCTTGGTGTAGGTCACGGTTTAGGAGAGGTGAGGGAAGGTGAGTTAGCAAAGTCTTCTTGCTCCAAGGATGCTTGTAGGTTCATCTAGAGTGTGAGGGAATGAGGGAGGAACTTGGCTGCACTTGTGCAAGGTGAAGAGGGCCTCTTGTGCGCACAATTAAAGGGAGAGGAGAGGAGGTTGCAATGATGGTCATCATGGTAAAAAATCTGGTTTCTTGTGCAGGTGGGACTGCACTCTTGGCTTGAACAAGCAAGAGTTGCTTCTTAGTTACTCTATGCACATGCAAGGGGGTTTACTAGGTCAACATGCAAGACACTATGTGGCAGCCCAAAAATCTGCATTGATGCAGTCTATGTGCGCATGGGATGAGAGATTGCAGCCCCAAAAATCTTCTTTGATTGCATGTGGAAGCAAGGGGCAGATTTGGCTCATGATGGACTGCCAAAAGCATGCAAAAATCTGCATAATTCAGCCTCATGATGGAAGGTGTAAGAGGGTTCTCCAAGTCAACAAGTTAGGCAGTTTTGTGTCATAGAAAAATCTGCTCCAAGACACCTCCATGTGCGCCAAAAAAGGAGAAGAATGCAGCCTAAAATCATGCTAAATGGTACATGTGTCTTTCATGCAATGAAGTTAAATCCAAAAGATGCAAAAGCAAGGTGAAGTGGCGGTCAAACAAGAGGGAAATTGGCAGATTTTACTAAGTATTTTCCACCTCTTGTGCGCATGAATGAGTGAGAGAATACATCAAGTCAAGTGAAGGTTCCTTGGTACACAAACAACCTTGTTGGACAAGGCTTAGGGAATTATGTGTGGGTTTAACTTTGGGCTGAACTTGATGGATCCAATAAGACAAATCTAAGGGTGGCAAGTCCACACACACTAGCCCACTTCCAAAGTCCAATAAACACTAAAGCCTTCTAACACACACTCACATTACTCATATGATTTTAATAAATTTTCACATGCTTACATAAGCACCCTCCTATGATTTAATTTAAATACTTACCTTAGTCTCATCCAAGGATAAAGATCAAACAATACGCAAGCCATCACACATAAACCATAAATCCGAAATCTACACATACATCTATAACATATAGTACTTAAGTACATTACTAATTATGCGGGATGTTACATTAGCCCATACTTGGGTGGGAAGAAACAACAAAGAAAGAAAAAGATTCCATTGAACAAAAAGAAAGAAAATAGAAACGATGTTGTAGCACTGCTCTCGCAGCTACCATAGGCTCCACCACCATTAACCTTTCTTCAGCTGCCGGAACATTGCGAGGATCCACTGGATTTGATGATCTCTCTACCAAGTCCCAGCCTCACCTCTTGATTCGTTAGATCTCTCTTAACGAACCCTCAATTTCTCCCTATGTGTTTCCCTCACTTTCTCTCTCTAGGATCAGATTGAATGTTTGAGCTAGTGTAGCGTTCCCAGAGTATCTTCTGTGTGTGGAGTGCGTCCCTTTTATACTTGAGCTTCTGATCCTGGTCTTTGTGATTCCGCGTGAGTAGATGACATTTCAGTGTGATGCAAAGCTGACTCATTTCAGTGTGACGCAAGGCTGACTCAGCATCTTATTTCATTTGCGCCAGCTGTGTTTTGCTGTAGCGTTTTAATTGAGGATTCTGTTTCATGAATTTGAAAATGCAGCTTTAATGGTGACTCTACAGCCAGCTCACGATCTTGATTACATAGAATGAAACTCCTTCCAACTTGTTGAGTTTGAATTCACAGCTTGCTGGTGATGATACACTGCTGACTCATCTGTACTTCTATAACACTGATTTTCGATGCTACAGCATTGACCAGAAATAACATGTGCATTTACTTGTTTTTAATACTTATTAATATCTAAATACACATAATTGATATGATTCTCAATTAACTCATGAAATCTTAGAATTCATGCATTAATTGTAAAAAGTCAGGAGAATTATATGTAACTAAGGTATCAGAATATCATCATTAACTTCTAAAATAACTCTCTTTTAGAGAGTTATCACACTCCAAACTCAAAACGTTTTTCGTCCTTGAGCAACAAAGCACTTCTTAGGCTTTAATCTTCATCACGTTAGTACTTTAGTGTCCTTCTGGATTTTGGCCTCAGGTCAATGACTTTTATTCTTCATACTCCGCTACAGCAACCTTGCAGCAATGCACATAGTAGCAAAATAATAGCAGTACTTCATTTCTGCTATGCTAAGCTTTTTAACATTTTAACTTGGCATCAGTACCGTGTTTGCTTCTTGAGTCCTTCATATTTTGCCTTACTTCAGAATGAGACTAAAATCACACCCCGTAAATAACTCCTAATAGCACGTAATTTCTTACTAAGTTCTTTTAACATGAAAAACAAAGATACATCAGAAAAGCAAAATACAGATAAAGATAACTTTTCACAAATTAACATTTTAAATCAGAGGAGATTCATCAGTGTCTTCTCCTTATGCACCTTCACCTTTTTCCTCTGATGCTACAGCATCGCTCTAGCATTCTTTCTGTTCAGGAGGGTTGAGAAATCCAAGTTGAGATAGGATGAATTTGTCCATATTCTTCAGTTTGTTCATGATTTTCTTCCAGGTCTCTAATTGGTCATTTCAATCTTCTTCAGCCTTCTTCAATTCTCTTCTGCCAGAATGCATCTCCTTCAACTACTGTTGTTGAGGTTGATGCAGCAGCATTCTTCCCTTGGGACTTTGGTGAGGGGGGAATTTCTCCAGCAAGTATCTTTGCCTTCTTCCTGACCCTTTTAATGGTGTAGGGAGTGATTGGTTCTGTGATCTGGAATCGTTCCTCATCATCAGCAATGGGAACATTGGCTTCTTGGCACAACTGGGTGATCAGTCCAGGGAACCAGAGGTAGCCAGTATCAGCTTTCGCACAAGCCACAATTTCGGCTTGAATTATGCGACCCACATCAATGGGTCTTCCATCCAGAATACAAGAGAGCAATATTTCTCATTCCTTATTCACAGTTTCAGGGTGGGAGGTAGGCCTCAACCTACTCTTCAAGAAATGATACCATACCCTTGCTTCGGGCTTCAATGCACTCCTTAAGAAGGAGAGATTTTTCTGGGCCAACTCAGTCCACGTCGACCCTTCAACACATAAGTCCTCAAGTACTTGCTTCAGAAATTCCTCATCAGTGGTGTTCTTCAGGCCTTGATATTCGTCCACAACATTGGGCAGATCGTACACCCTTTTTATGGTGGCACTGCTGAAAGATACACTCTTTCCTCTGATCATCACCTTGGTCGGCTTACCCTGAGGCATGTTGGCATAAAATTCCCTAACAATAGGGATTACTGCTTCTGCTTCATGGAGACAGAATTTCCACCATTGATGTGTAGAGATGATGTTGGTGATGTATGGATCATATTCTCTAGCATCCATACTGATTTGAACGAAACCTCTATCAGAAAAGAGATTTATTTTCAACATAATCTCATGCCTCTTCATGGCCCTTTCATTGTTGAGAGTGGTCACAACCTCTAATTTCTTTGGAGTGCTCGAATGCTTCACGTTCATTCCCCTAATTTTTCCACTCCTTGTTGTTGAGCCTTCCATTGCTGCAACTCCAAACTCAGTTGTTTACTCTCGGTCTTGGGTAACAATGGGGACTCCAAACTTATTTTCTCACTATAGCTTGCAGGAACACTGTGGAATTTCTCTTAGGGTTTTAGAGAGAGCAGAAGATGAAGAGAAAGTTTGTATTCGCACAATAAAAAAAAATCCGGATAAGTATGCAGGAAAGGTTGACAGCTTTTTATAACTGCTATAGGGCAGTTGTAGCAATATGATTGGCCCAAATAACTGTTCAACCGCAGATCATGACTTCCTCTCTCCTCCAACGTTCTACTCTTTAATGCTGCAACGGTACTTTGGATTGCTCAGCACATAGTCCACGTTGTTGCATCTCTCGGGCTCATTCTTTTGTTGCAATTGATTTGGTGCAGGCCCATTTGGTTTGGCCCAATCCTCCTTTGCTGTGGCCTGTTGTAACACTATATTGCTTCCTCATAATTAAAACTTAGTATAAAATAATATGATTAAAATAAACTTTCCTAAAATGCAAAATTAAATAAAACAAATTAATTTTTTTTTTCCTAGGGCTGCCTCCCTAGAGCGCTTGATTTAAAGTCTTTAGCCTGACTTGGTTACTTCTTGAACTCAATTGGGTTCTTCCAAGGAGATAACAAATTTCCCCTTATTTGCATGGCCTCCCCAGTAATGCTTAAGTCTCTGGCCATTAACTTTAAATGTTTCTCCCGTTTTTTCACTCATAATCTAACAGCTCCATGGGGAAATGCTTGAACCACTCTAAATGGTCCTGACCACCTTGACTTAGGTTTTCCTGGAAATAACTTGAGCCTTGAATTAAATAATAACACTTGTTCTCCTTGCTCAAAGCTCCTTTGCAGAATACTCTTGTCATGCGATTTTTCCATTTTTTCTTTGTAAAGCTTGGCATTTTCATATGAGTCTATCCTGAATTCATCAAGCTCATTAAGCTGCAACATTCTCTTTTCCCCTGCTGCTTTAGCATCTAAATTCAGCTTGGTTATTGCCCAATAAGCACTATGCTCTAGTTCCATAGGGAAATGACATATTTTCCCATACCCAACTCTGAATGGTGATGCACCTAAGGCAGTCTTGTAAGCAGTTCTATATGCCCATAAAGATTCATCCAACCTTAGTGACCAATCTCTCCTTGAAGGGTTTACCACCTTCTCCAATATTCTCTTGATTTCTCTGTTAGAGACTTCAACCTGTCCACTAGTTTGAGGGTGGTATGTCATAGCAATCTTATGTTTCACCCCATATTTTGCTAACAGATGTTCAAATTGTTTGCTACAAAAACGGGCACCTCCATCACTAATAATTGTCCTTGGTGTATCAAATCTGGTGAAGATGTTTTTCTTGAGGAACTTCCACACTACTTTTGAATCATTGCTAGGTAGTGCTACAGCTTCTACCCATTTGGAAACATAATCCACAGCAACTAGGATATATTGGTTTCCAAATGATGATGGGAATGGTCCCATGAAGTCCAGCCCCCAAACATCAAACAGCTCTACTTCAAGGATAGGATTGAGGGGCATTTCATGTCTTCTTGATACATTCCCAGTCCTCTGGCATTTATCAAAACCTGCAACAAAAGAATGCGAATCCTTAAAAATATTAGGCCAATAAAATCCAGATTGTAAAATCTTTGTTGCAGTTCTGATTCCAGCATAGTGGCCTCCATATGGAGATGAATGACAATGCTCCAATATGGCTTGTATTTCTCCTTCAGGTACACATCGTCGTATGATTTGATCAGAGCATCTCTTGAATAAGTAAGGTTCATCCCAAAGATAGTATTTGCAGTCATGGATGAACTTCCTTCTTTGCTGGGAACTCATGTTGTTGGGCAGAATTCCACTCACTATGTAGTTTGCAATATCAGCATACCATGGTGCTGTAGCAATGGTAATAGCAAACAGTTGTTCATCTGGAAATGCATATTTGATTTGCTCTTCAAGTCCATCTATTTTACCATCACTCAGTCTTGAGAGGTGATCTGCCACTTGATTTTATGTGCCCTTTTTGTCTTTTATCTCCAAATCAAATTCTTGTAGCAAGAGCATCCATCTTATGAGCCTCAGTTTTGAGTCCTTCTTGTCTACTAAGTACTTGATAGCTGCATGGTCTGTATAAAAAGTCACTTTAGCACCAAACAAATAAGATCTAAATTTCTCAAAAGCATAGACCACAGCCAACAATTCTTTTTCAGTGACTGTATAATTAACTTGGGCTTCAGTAAGTGTTTTGCTAGCATAGTAAATAGGATGAAACACTTTGTTATGTCTCTGTCCTAGCACTGCTCCAATAGCAGGTTCACTTGCATCACACATCATTTCAAATGGTAAACTCCAATAGGAGCAACTATGATAGGTGCCGTGACGAGTCTCTTTTTCAGTTCCTCAAAGGATGTTTTGCAATCCTCATCTATCACAAAGGGTGTATTTTGCTCCAGCAATCTGCAAAGTAGCCTTGAGATTTTTGAGAAGTCTTTGATGAATCTTCTATAGAATCTCGCATGCCCCAAAAAACTTCTAATTCCTTTCACATTAATGGGCACGGGTAGCTTCTCAATCACTAAAACTTTGGCTTTATCTACTTCAAGCCCTTCCTTTGATATCTTATGACCCAGAGCAATGCCTTCTCTCACCATGAAATGACATTTTTCCCAATTGTTTATCAGATTAGTGTCTTCACATCTCTGAAGTACATTTGATAGGTTGACTAGACAAGAATCAAATGACTCTCCAAAAAATGAGAAATCATCCATGAATATTTCTACAAAGTCTTCCACCATATCTGTGAATATAGCCATCATGCAACGTTGGAAGGTTGTTGGGGCATTACACAGTCCAAATGGCATCCTTCTAAATGCAAAGGTGCCATAGGGGCATGTGAATGTAGTCTTGTCCTGGTCTTCGGGTGCTATAGCAATCTAATTATAGCCCGAATATCCATCTAAGAAGCAGTAAAATTCCTTTCTCGCAAGTCTATCTAACATTTGATCAATGAATGGCAAGGGGAAGTGATCCTTCCTTGTTGCATCATTCAACTTCCTATAGTCCATGCATATTCTCCATCCTGTTACAGTCCTTGTAGAGATTAACTCATTATTTTCATTCTCTACAACTGTAATCCCTCCCTTTTTAGGGACACATTGGACTGGACTCACCCATTGGCTATCTGAAATAGGGTATATTACTCCTGCATCTAGCCATTTTATGACTTCTTTCTTCACAACCTCCTTCATCATAGGATTCAGCCTCCTCTGATGCTGTACAGTACTGTTGAAACATTCCTCCAACAAGATTTTATGCATACATAGTGATGGGCTTATTCCTTTTATATCAGCAATGGTCCATCCCAATGCCGCCTTATGTTTCTTTAATACTTTTAGTAACTGCTCCTCCTGTAACTTGGTCAATTGAGATGAAATGATCACAGGAAGAGTATCATTCTCTCCCAAATATGCATATCTCAAGTGATTAGGTAATGGCTTAAGCTCCAACTCTGGTGGTTCTTCAATTGAAGGCTTTGGTGGTTGTGTTTTTCTCTCTTGCAGATTCAGAGATTCAAAGTCTCTCTCTTTGAAAGGCATTACTGGATGGGCATCCATCCACGCTAAACATGCTTCCACCTCTTCTTTGTCAATTGCACCTTCTTCTGCTATAGAAATCTCTAGTGGCTCCTTCTCAACTTCTGGTTCCTGTTGCTGAAGCAGTGGTTCATCACATCTTCTATGGCAGAACATTTCTCCTTCTGACTTGGATACTTCATAGCATTTAACACATTAAATGTTATTTGCTCATCATTGATTCTCATTGTCAGATCTCCTTTTCAACATCAATAAGAGATATTCCCGTAGCTAGGAATGGTCTACCCAAGAGAAGGGGTACTTCCTTATCTGCTTCAAAGTCAAGTACTATGAAATCAGCAGGAAATATAAACTTATCCACTCTTACCAATACATTTTCAATTTTTCCTTCAGGATAAGTGATGGATCTGTCAGCAAGCTGAAGGGTAGCAGTGGTTGGACGTGCTTCTCCTATCCCCAATTTGGAAAAAATACTCTTAGGCATCAAATTGATGGATGCGCCAAGATCACATAATGCTTAACCAACGTAAGTGTTGCCAATAGAACAAGGAATTGTGAAAATTCCAGGATCTTTCAATTTAGGCGACAACTTGTTTAAGAACCTGTTACTTTCTTGGGTGAGAGCTATCGTCTCATACTCTTTGACTCCCCTTTTTCTTGACAATATATCTTTCATGAACTTTGGTAGCTAGGCATCTGCTCAAGAGCTTGGACCAAAGGAACATTGATATGTAATTGCTTCAGCACGTCCATGAACCTTTTGAATTGCTTGTCATCTTGCTGATTATAAAGCCTTTGAGGGAAAGGAGGTGGTAGTCTACTTGCTTTGTCAGTAGGCTGACTATTCTGCTTCTTTGTTGCAATCTGCTGTTCTGGACTTTTAGTCTGAGTGTCTGCCTGTTGTTTTTCAACGTCTTCTTCCACAATAACCTTTTCTCCTTCATTTTGGACTTCTTGCTTCTTCATCTTGTGGTAGTCTTTTATATGGTCTGGTTCGTCTACTTCTTTCCCACTCCTTAGAGCTATGGCCTTGACCTGCTCTTTTCCATTTCTTCTTGGATTTTCAGAGTTGCTAGGCAGTGTGCCTATGGGTCTGCTTCTCATTGCATCTGCTAACTGCCTTACTTGATCCTCCAAGTTCTTTATTGAAGCTGATTGACTCTGAACAGTAGCATCATTTCTTGCCATGAAATCTTTCAGCATATTTTCCAATGAACTAGAGTTGTCAGTTTGCTGTCTAGTCTACTGGAATTGTTGTTGCTAGAATGGTGGCCTTTGCATCTGCTGTGCTGGAGTATAGCCTGATCCTTGCTGTTGCCCTTGGGAATAAGGCATGTTATTGCCATTCTTCCATCCCTGATTATAAGAATTTGAATACTGATTGTTCCTGTTACTATTTCCCACAAAAAATATAGATTGAGGATTTTGAGGGCCATCATCATAGCCATGAGGATCATTACAATAAATACATGTTACAGTATTAGAAGCATTAGAAATCGCATGTGCTTGTTGTGGTTGTGCTTTAGCATCAGTGTTAAGATTCAGATTCTTAATAATGTTTGTCAGAGAGGATATGTGTGCTGAAAGGGAGGATATAGCATCCAGTTCTAGTACTCCTGTAGCCTTCTGCTGTGCAATTGTCCTCTCGGATGGCCAATTATAATTGTTATTTTCCATCCTCTCCAAAATATTGTAAGCATCTGTGAATGTTTTATCCAGAAGGGATCCTCCAGATGATGCATCTATTATGCCACGGGTTTGCTCACTCAGCCCATTGTAGAAGGTTTCCATCTGAAGCCATTCCGGTATGCCATGGTTAGGGCATTTCCGAAGCATTTCTTTGAATCTATCCCAGCTTTCATATAATGATTCTCCTTCTTTCTGCTGGAAAGATGTGATCCTGCTCCTTAGTTGAACTGCCTTGACTGGAGGGAAGAATTTGACTAAGAATTTCTCAGCCAAATCATCCCATCTTCTAATTGAATTAGGGGCTAAAGTGCTCAACCAAGTATTAGCCCTGTTGGCTAATGAATAAGGAAATAGCTTCATTTTTAATGCTTCAGTTGTGACTCCTTGCATTTTGAAGCTATCTGCCACATCCATGAAATTCTTCAAGTGCAGATGTGGGTCTTCACTTGGCATTCCATTGAATTGGCCGATTGTTTGCAGCATGCTGAACATCACTGGTTTCAGCTCAAAGTTTACTGCTGCAATATCAGGTTGTACAATCCCTGAATGGAGATTGTTGAGTGTGGGGACTCCATGTGACCTAATAGGCATTTCGTCCCCATTCTCAGATCCTTCTGCTTCCATATCTGCAGTTCTGGGTATTGCTTCAGCACTAATCTATCTATGTCTTCTTCTCCTTGCTAGGAAGGTTCTTTTAATCTCTGGATCAAATGCAACTTCTAGCTGGTTAGGGCGTCTGTTCATAAACTAGCTGCAATACCTGAAAGGATAGGAAGAAGAAAGGATTAAATATTACTTCACAAAAAGAAAATAACTTTATAATAATCCCCGTCAACGGCGCCAAAAACTTGTTGTGCAATTTCGCAATCAATTATTTTAATCACACAAATACGCAATTGCACGTGTCGACAAGTAATAGAGTGGATGTGTGAGTCCAGATATCGTTCCTATAGGGATTAAGTAAAGCTATAGCCTTGCTGTGAAGCAATGGTAACAAAAATAGTTTGTAAAATCTAATGACTAAATAAACAATTAAAGAAATAAAACTAAATAACAAACTAAAAGAATGCAAAAATAAAATAGGTGTTCCAAGTATTCAAAGGTAGATTGGGATCAATTTTCCCATTATTGCAACTCCACCAGAATGCAGTAACCATGCTACAACAATAATCCATTCAATAATCAGAACACTAATGCATGCAAGGGCTCTCACCAACACTACATGTATACTAAGTCCCACATCTCTATGGCGAACATAGTTATGAATCATTAAGCACAAGTTCCATTTGATTTTGTGGTGTGAATGATCTCTCTACCCACAATTAACTAATTAAATTAGTTAAACCACAATGCCTAATAACTTTCCGAGTTCACCTATATCTCTATAGCCCAAACCCTGTTTATCTTGCAGCTCTCTCTCGATAAGTCAACAAGAATGAGAAATAAGCACTTTATTAAGCAATTGAAAGGAAAATCATGTAACAGAATTAAAGCAATACTGAATTCATTACAATAAAAAGTACTCTATCACTCAATCTTAACAAATTAGCCCATACTTGGCTGGGAAGAAACAACAAAGAAAGAAAAAGATTCCATTTAACAAAAGGAAAGAAAATAGAAACGATGTTGTAGCACTGCTCTCGCAGCTACCATAGGCTCCACCACCATTAACCTTTCTTCAGCCGCCGGAACAATGCGAGGATCCACTGGATTTCATGATCTCTCTACCAAATCCCAGCTTCACCTCTTGATTCGTTAAATCTCTCTTAACAAACCCTCGATTTCTCCCTGTGTGTTCCTCCACTTTCTCTCTCTAGGATCAGATTGAATGTTTGAGCAAGTGTAGCGTTCCCAGAGTATCTTCTGTGTGTGGAGTGCGTCCCCTTTCATACTTGAGCTTCTGATCCTGGTCTTTGTGATTCCGTGTAAGTAGATGACATTTCAGTGTGATGCAAAGCTGACTCATTTCAGTGTGATGCAAGGCTGACTCAGCATCTTATCTTCATTTGCGCCAGCTGTGTTTTGCTGTAGCATTTTAATTGAGGATTTTGTTTCATGAATTTGAAAATGCAGCTTTAATGGTGACTCCTCAGCCAGCTCACGATCTTGATTACATAGAATGAAACTCCTTCCAACTTGCTGAGTTTGAATTCACAGCTTGCTGGTGATGATACACTGCTAACTGATCTGTACTGCTATAGCACTGATTTTCGATGCTACAACATTGACCAGAAATAACAAGTGCATTTACTTGTTTTTAATGCTTATTAATATCTAAATACACATAATTGATATAATTCTCAATTAACTCATGAAATCATAGAATTCATGCATTAATTATAAAAAGTCAAGAGAATTATATGTAATTAAGGTATCATAATATCATCATTAACCTTTAAAATAACTCTCTTTTAGAGAGTTATCAACCCCAGTGTGCCAAGTAGTCCCCTTAGACCAACAAGGCTTAAAAACTCATTTTTATTATTATTCAACACTAAACACCTCCGCTATTTATTTACTTAAGGAATATTATACTACTCTTATGGTTTTCATCTCCCAATATGTTATAGATCTCTTTGTTATCTATGCGTGGATTCAACCCGTGCTCAATTTGGAGCACCGTAGCTCAAGTTATGAATTTTTGAAGAAAAATATGCTAAATTCCGCATGGTCCGGCGCTGACGGCGCCAAACCCTAGCTGATAGAGCCAAAACACTGACTTTTTCACCTCTTACGGCTCTGTCAGTGCCAGCTTGGAACTGATAGCGCCAACCCACTATTTGGTGGCGCCAAAATGGCACAAGGTTATGGAGATTTCACTATTCTTTGGTATTTTACCCGTAACTTGAGTTATACTTATCCTTTTAATGCAATCTTGGTCTCGTTGGAAAGCTAAGAAAAGATGTATAACTTCCATTAAGGCACAATGGTCCAAATCTATCATATAGGATATGAAAAATGGACAACAATATATTATATCTTTATTTTTACATTAATTCTCAACCTAAAGTTCTTCTTTCACCTAATAGACATTATACAATAAGTACAATATCCAAGTGTCTTTAATACATAACCATGGGACTTAGCTACAAAACACTATGATCAAATCCTTGGCTCCCATCAATAACAAGAGACACTAAAAGAGATGAGCATAGGCTAAGTCCACCAAAATAAAGTATAATGTACATATATCTCATGGCTTTCAAATATAAATCCTATATATATGAACTACTAAATGACATGCAAAACCAAAATAATACGATATCCTTATGTGTCAATCTAATCCAAGTATTGCCACTTGCCACCAGAGGCTCCTGTAGCATCTGTACCTGAAAGGGGGGTCCCCACAACACGGGGTGAGACATACGAATACATCTCAGTAAACCAGGGGCCCTTAGAGCATTTCTCCACCCCATAGTTCACTTACAGTATAATAGTAATAACCGTAAATAATGTAGTAAATACATATCTATGCAGTGTATCAACATCTCTAGGAGACATCCCTCGAGCTCTCATGCTGTCCTAAGGATACTTAGATGAAAATAGTCTTACTGGCCAGCTAAACTACCAAGTATGAATTACGCATCGTCATGCAACATATAAAACATAGGGAAACACCATCCAATGTCACACCTAGTGCATACACATACGTATAACAAAGCATTAAACTACTTTATTGCATTTATATACACTATAAACAACCATTACCCATTCCGGGCTTGGTGGAACAATTAAGGGATCAATTCCCAAGGTCCGAAGGCTTACCTCAATTGCTTTCAATCTCAATCTTTGTTCACCAGCAATGAGCAATCAACCAAGCTTTACAATAATACCAACAATCAATACCTACATCAAGGTACTAGACAATCTATTAAGTCAATCCGATGAATACCATTATTTCATCAACCAAGCAAACATATTCACACCACAATAGACATGAACTTACCAATTCAAGTGAGCTAATCAAGCTCCATAGCTTCCTCCAATGGTTGGTCCTTCAATGTTGGTCCGTAAGTCTCAGTATTATCAACACAAGGGACACAATCAATCATCCAACCAAACCATGGCTCAAAAATGCAAGAAAATCCAATTTCAAGTATAAATATTCCCTAAATATTGACAAACTAACTTCACTTCTACCGTTTATTTATCATTCCTAACAACTTTTACAAAGGAATTTAACTTAAATCTCACTCTAATATACGGCACCATTCATTCATTTTCTTAAAACAAAATCCTAACATACCCAACATCATAAAATGCAAGGAAAAAAGGATTTCTAAACACCTACTCACCTAGAATCACACAAGGAAGAGATTGCATGTCTCACTTCAAGAAATGAGCCACTCCAAGATCCTCCAAGCCAAGGGGGTCACCATTTTCAAGGTGGAATTTCTCCTTCCATAATGGTTCCTAACAAAAACTAAGTGATGGGTTTTGAAGAGAATGGGATTTGACACAAGTTTTCCTTTGGAATGGATTGATTTGGTTGAGAGATGAGGAAGTTAGGTTTTCTTGATTTTCTAACAATGGCTTCACTCTCTCCCTCTCTCTCTGCTATTCACGATGAAGAAGAAGAAATGAAGTTTGGTTTTTATGTTTTTCCTCTTAACATCTTTTAAGTTATCTCAACCGGGTATGAGTTCATCTATCTATTCAACTCCATTCTCTTTCAAACTTTACCCAAAGGTCTGGAATATTTTTCTAAGAATATTTTCATTTTTACTTTTATATTTTGGGTACTTTTGCCTACACTCATCTTTACCCCATAATTTTCACTAACTGCACTTTTCACCTTAAAAGTGACCTCTCAATTCATTTAATTAGATATCTTACCTAATTCAACCCACTAATACAAGATTAATTGCCTAATTAAATGCAATTAATTAAATTTCATGGAGAGGGATATTATAATAACAATCTTAGTAAACTAAGGGTCCTTGAAGGATTCCTCCACTTCAAGTGTAAAAGTAATAAAATAGATATAATATAATATATATGTCAATGCAATGTATAACAATCTCAACCAAGCCATTTGTCTGGTCCATTAGTGGCATTTCCGAGAAAAGTCCCAATTGGCTTCTTTTATCTGGCTTTACCCACTTAGTAGTGCATCCACGTAACTCTGGTACTAAGAGAAATTTATATTATACTTTGCAAGAGTGGAATCTCTTTCCAAAGCACTTCCGAAAGGCATATCCCCTTTTAGGCATTAAACATATAAAACCAGAAATCTCATGGCCAGGGATCCAATCAAATATGCAACACACGCAAAGAAACTCAACTTTTATGTATCAAACCAAAGCAACACAACTTTTATGTATCAAAACAAATCAACACAACTCTTAAATAACAACAAAGCATCTCTCACACTTTTATGAACAACAAGGCATCTCACCTTTTATATCGCAACAAGGAATCTCACCTTTTATATGACAATAAGGCACCTTACCTTTTTATATCACAACAAGGCATCTCACCTTTTATATCACAATATGGCATCTCACCATTATGAATCCAACCAAACATATACATATAACATGCATTATATCGCTTCTCAATGCAATACAGACCAACTATAAAACCATTACTACCGTGGAGTATAGTGGAACGTACAAGGGGTAAATTACAAAGTCCGAAATCTTACCTCAAGTAGGCTTTCTATCCAATGCTTTCTTCAAGCTCAAGTAAGCTTTCTCACGCTTGACTATGCTTGAAATTATCCACATAACCAAGTTTCTACAATCACCACCATGAAACTCAAAGGGATGATGTGAGGATGGATTTGATAGCTTCCAGTGGTTGAAAAACTCAAGAACCACCAAGAACACAATTTTGACCTAGATTTTGAGGAGGAAAAATCTCAATCTACAAGGCTTTTCAATGGTAAATGAGGGAAAGGTTTTGTTCTTGAGAAACAACTTTGGTGAAGGAACCAAATGATTTCATGGACTAGAGGAAAAATGAGCATTCAAGCTCCATTTCCATGGCCTCCACAGTTTGGGGTTGCTGGTTGTGTAACAGCTCGTTACGTATCGATAATGTTATCATCGCATATGGTATTAAGCGCAGTTACAATCACAGTAATTGAGTTAATTAAATTAGGGGTAAACTTTTTCTTTTATTACATCCTTATCTTTAACATTAACCATTTCTGTAATCAATTAAAAACAACACTGTAATTGTAAATGCAAAACTCGCGGAAGCATAAAACTTATTTATTATAACCCCTCGAAGCAATACCATTAACTCTAGGTTATAAAAGCACTTATTTTCAAAATTTACACAATGGTAATCGATTACCATCCTTGAGGTAATCGATTACCAAAAGTCATTGTAGAAGTCAGTAGCTCAATTTGGAACCCCTATTTTTGGGTAATTGATTACCTTGCCATAGGTAATCGATTACTGAACTAGGTAACCGATTACCTATGCAAAATTAATCGATTACTTTGATCACAATGGCTCAATTTTTGCGTCCCCTGTTTCAGGTAATCGATTACCACACTGAAGGTAATCGATTACCCTACTGTAAAAATCACAGATTATAGCTTTTTCTCTTGAAAATAACCCAAGTATTCTACTCCTAACACTTTAATACTAATTACCCAACTTCTACAAGTAATAATGCAGGCTCTAGGCCCTTCTATCATACATAAACATTGTTTAATGTATCAATTACCGTATTCATCCTTTCTTTGCCATTTACACATCATATGGCACATTTACAACACTAAGTCTCCAAAACACAATATTTGGCCATGGACAAGTCCCATGCTCACGAAAATGTCAATATAAGCAAAAGGCATAGAATATACGTCAATTATAAAAGACTTAGAATATAGTCATGAACACCAAAAAACATGACAATACCAACATGCAATATGTTCATGACTTAAGTCCAAAAACCTAATAAATGCTATGTGCATCAAATGTAATCCTCTAAAATGCTATGCTCTCCAAATGCACACCATGGTCCAATCCTCCTCTAAGAAGGCCTTTTGCCCGAAGACCCTCCATGCTCACTATAACCTGAGATGATGTCCCCAAACGCGGGGTGAGATATACAAATATGTCTCAGTAAACCAAAGGTACTAGAGGATCACTCCACCACATGGCTCACTAAATGTGCATACAATGATCATCATATAGAATGCATCACATACAAAATCACATCACACTAGGCTCACATCCAAGAACATCCACATAAGGATTTCGTTCAAGGAGCTCATCATATAACTCCCGGGAAGTTTCCTGGTGCCTCTCCTATGGATGAGACGATCCCATGGCAAAACCCAACTGGAACTCCTCAAGAGACATATCCAGCGAAAGTCCCACGTTTGGATAATCCCGGTACCGCTCCCAGAGACGGCCCCACGGCAAAACCCGACCATAATCCCATAAAGGGATATATCTAGTGGAAGTCCAAACCACACACATCTACTGGCCAGATATCACAGATAGGTCACACAACATGCTCCAAGCATGTCACATAATAAAAGCAATAATGCATGAACATACCATTTCACACAATGTCAAAGAGCATATAATCCAACCACTACCATCCGCTAGGTGTGACGGAACACATAAGGGATAAAATCCAAGTACCAAGAGTTTACCTTAACTCCCAAGACAATGCTCCTCAACGTAAGCTCCAAGCTTATTCCACCTCTATTGAGTCTGTGAGAGGGAACCTATAACGATCAAACAAGGATCATCAATACAATTTCAAGGCAATCGATTCACTTTCACAATACTAATACCCAAACTTATTCACTTATGCCAAAGGGCTATTTTACAATCATTTTTCCTTAAACTTCCTTATAGGTCGAATTCCCACACACACATATAGATCCAATATTCTTATTTCCAAATCCACTACATCACACCAACCTACCATCCATATAAACACCATTCATAATCATACAACATCAATTGTACCATTTTTACATCATCAAACCATACATGACCTCAATAGGTTGAATTCTTCAAAGAAACATCCTCCAAGGTTTTTAATCCAATTCAACACTTATAAAAATCATATAATCCTATAACTAATTCATACCAATGCTCCACAACTCAATTATTCAATCACTCAACCTATCAATTTCACAAAGTTTTGGATTTTCCACTTCAAATTTTCCTAAGTTATCCATCAATTTTACCAATAATTTTTATGGCTTCTAGCACATTAAAACATCATCTAAGCCACTTTTATCTAATACACATTTTCAATTTGAGCCCTCTAACTATATCAGCCATATACCCAAGCTTTAGGTCACGAAATTCAATCCAAATCAAAACCATAAATTGGAGGAGAAAGCTTACCACCAATCAACTCCAATGCAACCCAAGAATGAGTTTCAACCCTCGAACGGTCCAAAATTGCCACCAACCACCACCAAAACCACCAAAACCGCCATCCCTTATAGTAAAACGACCTCCCTTTCTACTCAATATCGTGGCTCACTCAAGGAAGGAAAGATGTTCACAAGGTGATTTGGAACAACTTTGATGTTTTACACTTTTGGATTTGAGTGAGATTTGAGTGAGTTTTGGTTGATTGAAGATTTGAGCTCAAACGTTGCTCTCCAATGGAAAAGCCACGGGTTGAAGAAGTGAGGGAGGAGAGAGAATTTGATTTGTCTGTCTCATTTGGCTTTCCACCCATTTAAGTCACTTAAGTGGGTCCAACACGTCATTTAACTTTCTTAAATCATCCAATTTAACCCATAAATTCATAACCTACGTGATTTTCTCGTTCACGTCATATTTTTACTTCCTAAAAATACTGATCATATTTTCGCGCTTATCGGTACAATTATACCGCAGTATTTTACATCGAAAAAATCATTATTCATCAAATTTTCCGAAACTTGCCTACCCGCGTAATTTTTCATTCTGAATCCATTTCCAGTGTTATTTTTCTCATTTGAGACCTCCTACTCAAATTTTCTTTCCTAGGGTTACGTGTTTGGTAAATGATATGCTCCCAGCATATATACTTTTATAGATCAAAAACAGCAGGAAATCAGATCTAAAACTGTGTATAAAAGTGTATATGTGGTGAAATTATTGAATAAAAATTGTCAGACACTCTCTCACTCAGATTCTTCATGTTTACAGGAGGAAAATAACAAATAAAGGAGTAAGAAGAAAAATCAGACAGAAGCCCCACGCTCCAAGCGTCGGAACCCACGCTTGAAGCGTGGGAAAAGACTTCAAGACAGTGAGTCCATGCTTCAAGCGTGGAACTCCACGCTTGAAGCGTGGAGAAGACAGAAGAGGCAGTAGCTCCACGCTTGGAGCGTGGATCCTGCGCTCCAAGCGTGGGATTGAGATGGACAGCTGTCAGTTGCGAGAAAAGGAGGATTCTCAGGTTATAAAAAGGGCATAAGGCAACCCTAGAAGGCATTTTCTGATATTCTGAACAATTAAGATCATTCGGAGGCGGAAGCTCTGGAGAGAGATCTCTTCTTCTACCTTTCTGTAGTTCTTTTAGTTTATGTTTTCAATTGAATATTGGATTCTAGCCATGATTATGGTTGGCTAGAACCTCTTTGCTGTAGTTAGGGTCACGAACCCTTGTGAACCCCTGATACAATGGATTGAGTTTTATTGATATATTTATCTTTTGAATTTCGTTCTATTCTGATCGTATTGTTATTGTTATTATTAGATCCGATCAATCTAGTAAGTAATAATAAATCTGAGGATTAGGGCCAACAAGAGGGATCTGAGGTCTTTAATCCAGAAAGGGGATAGAACGACGGTATGAACATGATCTAGACATAGACATGATTCATACTGTAGATGTTTCAATTATCGATCTTTATGCTTGATCTCATATAGGGCACCTCAAGGAATTAGGGTTCTATATGAGATTAAAGGGTTAATTCCTCAAGGGATTGAGAATTAACTATTGATACCTTTATCTGATAATTATCAAATTTCACGATTTATATATTAATATTTAACTTAATCCAGAGTAAAAGGTGGGGATCATTGGTGAGTGTTCTCTAACTGCAGCGCTTTTCTCACATATTTAAACCTTTATTTTATTTCTTTTTCAAAAAGAACCAAAAACAAGTCTTTTTATTTTACAAATCAAATTCCCACACAATCCTGACATTCGTGTCAAAAACATCTTTGAAGATTTAATCTTAAAAGGAAGAGTTTTAATTGATTTAGACACACTCTCTGTGGATACGAACTTTGACTTATCATTGTATTACTTGCGCGATTCGGTACACTTGCCGATTCACGTCAAGTTTTTGGCGCCGTTGCCGGGTAGTGTTTTTCTTAAATCAATTAATCTTGATTTTAAAGATTAAATTGTTTTTATTTTATTTTATTTTATTTTTGTTTTGAATCTGTGCTACTAATCTTTTCTCTGAAGTTGTATGCAAAGCAGTGCTTTTCTAAGGAGAAGCGAACGAATTGCTCAAAAAGAGAAGGAAAGAAAAAGGGCACAGACAATTCCCATTCCAGTAGCCGAAACCCTAGAGATGGCTGCCTTTAATCAGAATGCTGATCCTAGGATGAACACCATCCTCACGCCTATCTTCAACAGGCCCAATGCTGGAATTGTTCCACCAGAACTTGGGAACAATCAATGGGAGCTCAAGTCCAACATCATTCAGTTGGCCGAGAGAGAAAAGTATGGAGGAGAGGACAATGAAGATCCTCACAGATTCATTGACAGATTTTTACGAATCTGTGACTCTACAAAGCCTCCACATGTTTCTGATGATGCAATACGATTAAGACTTTTCCCTTTTTCTGTTAAGGAAAAAGCTCTTGATTGGATGGAAAGACAACCTGCGGATAGCATCATCTCTTGGGAAAATTTATCTGAAAAATTCTTTGCAGAGTTCTTCCCCATGGAGAAATACAACAACATGGTGAATGATATCACCTCCTTCAAACAACAATTTGGAGAGACCATCTGCGCTTCTTGGAATAGATTCAAGGCCCTCATGAGAAAGGTTCCTCATTATAACCTATCTCAAGGGGACCAAGTGAGAATCTTCTTCAATGGTTGTTTACCAGAAACGAAATTGGTTATTAATACTGCAGCAGGCGGTTCTTTGGGTGATAAACTAGCTTCTGAGTCATATCATCTTATTGACAAGTTAGCTAAGAACGAGAATGAAACATCTATAAGGACAGGGAAAAGGGAAGCAGTGCCAATCAATGATAATAGTGCAATGCTGGCAGAACAAAAGTTGTTATCACAACAAATGTCCAATCTGCATGCGAAGTTTGAAAGGATGCAGCTTTCCAAAGTTCAAGCAAGTGCAGTTGTCCTTGATTGTGAGTATTGTCATGAAGATCATGACACCAATACTTGTCCTACATTGATGTCCTCAGATTCTACTCAACAATTTCAGGTAAATGGTATTTGGTATGATCAGCGCCCTAATCAGCAAAATTTCTCAAGAAATCAAAATAATGCTGCTGGTGGTAATAATTACCAAAGGAAAAGTTATCAAGGCACTGGTTTAGATATGACATCAGACAACTATCTAAAACCACCACCTATTCCAAAAAAAAGAGCCTTCTGACCTGGAGCGTTTAGTCGGAACATTAGCACAAAGTACTAACGCTTTCATGGAGGAAAGTAAGGCTAATCAAAGAAGTACCAATGCTTTCATTGAGGAAAGCAGAGCTGATTCTAGAAATACAAAAGCTTCAATCAAAAACCTGGAATATCAGATTGGTCAACTAGCCCAACGTGAACATTCCGTTCGCGAAGCATTGGCTAATATGCCAAACTATGCCAAATTCATGAAGATTCCTTTCCAGGAAGCAAAAGCTACAGGAATGACAGTTGCACTTAATGAGAAGTGCAGTGCTATTAT
>JAVKPL010014518.1:0-84351 GCA_032173675.1 Gastrolobium villosum
AGTTTCTCAAGAGGGATATTATTTGCAGATATGGGATTCCAGAAAGAATAATTACAGATAATGCTCCTAATCTTAATGGCGCAGAAGTACAAAAGCTATGTGAACATTTCAAGATCAAGCATCACAACTCAGCGCCTTATAGGCCTCAGATGAATGGTGCAGTCGAAGCAGCCAATAAGAATATCAAAAAGATCATCGCCAAGATGGTTGTGAGTTATAAAGATTGGCATGAGATGTTACCCTATGCTCTACACGCGTATCGTACCAACATACGTACGAGTACTGGGGCAACACCTTTCTCCTTGGTGTATGGAATGGAGGCTGTCTCTCCGATAGAAGTCGAAATTCCTTCATTGAGGGTTTTGATGGAGGCAGAATTAGAAGAGTCTGAGTGGGTGAAGGCACGATATGAACAAGTGAACATGATTGAAGAGAAAAGATTAACAGCTCTTTGTCACGGGCAGTTGTATCAGAGCAGAATGGCTAAAACCTTTAACAGGAAAGTTCGGCCGAGGGAATTCCAGTCAGGTGATTTGGTCTTAAAGAAAATCTTGCCCAATCAAGAAGATGCTAGAGGAAAATGGGCTCCAAATTATGAAGGCCCTTATGTGGTCAAACATGCATTTTCTGGGGGAGCGTTAATTCTACAAGATATGGAAGGGCAGGAGTTACGAAGACCAATAAATACTGATGCTGTCAAAAGATTCTATGCCTAATACTAAAAAAGAAGGGGGGACCGTTAGATCGAAAACCCGAAAGGGCGGTCTAAGATATTTGGGGCAAAATTTTGTGGCGAAAGATGCATAAGAGGATCATGTTGTGGAAGAGGCCATGATGACACCGGTGATGCAATCAAAGAGTCAAAGAGAATCAATTGAATGAATGACAAGGAACTGAAACTGGGGCAAATTTTTCATGAGATCTCTAAAGTTCCATTGTTTCTTTCCTCTCTTTCTTAGCCTTAATATCACTTCTCACAAAAGTTTCATGTACAATCAACTTTTATATCAATAGATTGACTCCGCTTGTCCAAATAATTTTTATTCTTACTTTTAGCTTTTATCAATAAATGCATATCTATTTATTAAATTCATGTCTCAAGCAACATAACTTGAGTTTAACAATGCGGTTAAACAACGCTCATAGCAACTCGTCAAGTATTGGGTTTGACCATAGGACTCGGTAGTCTTGAACAAAGATCATGATGGGATGGCATAATCATGACATTGGGAATGAACCACCACAGTTTAGACAAGGAAGTAAAAAAAAAAGTAAAGACAGATTCATATGCAAGACACTAGGTTTAATGAAAATCTGGCGAATGCGGGGTTTGATTGGTTTCCAACTTTTCAAGTGGTCGCCGGTTTGGATCTTCAAAAATGGGAGATCTCTAAATTTTTCCCCTCATAATTTCTTGATCATTGATTTATTATTATTATTATTTTATTATTATTATTATTATTATTATTATTATTTTATTTTTTATTTTTTAAAAATTTTATAGTATCTTTTTTTTTTTATTTTTATTTTTTTGTGCAACTTTTAAATCCCCAGGCTCAGAGGCCTCGCATACAAAATTCATGTCTTCTATTTTCGAGCTCAAAGGCTCATTGCAGTTTAACTTTCAAGCTCATAAGTCTTACATTCTAAAATTCTGTCATTTATTTAAAGCTCAAAGGCTCATCACAATTAATTTTTTCGGTCAAATGCCACACAATTTATATTTCTTGTCTGTGTGGGAACCCATATCCAGTTGGTTAAGACTTCTCTTTCCGTTTGTATACCCATATCCAGTTGGTTGCAAATTTTCGTTTTTAAACCCATGTCCAGTTGGTTAAGATTTCTCTTTCCGTTTGTTAACCCATATCCAGATGGTTACAAGCATTTACTTTTATTTCCTTTTGTGAACCCATATCTAGTTGGTTACAAATATTTACTTTTCTGTCCGTTTGTCAATCCATATCCAGTTGGTTGCAAACATCTAAATTTCTATCTGTTTGTGAACTCATATGTTACAAACCTTTACTTTTCTTTTGTCAACCCATATCTAGTAGGTTGCAAAAGTCTCTCTTTTTTTCCTTTGTCAACCCATATCCAGTTGGTTGTATAAGTATCTTTATTTTCTTCTTGTCAACCCATATCCAGTTGGTTGCAGAAGTCTCTTTATCTTATCTTTGTGAACACATATACTGTTGATTTCAAATGTTTCTCTTTGTCAACCCATATCAAGTTGGTTACAAAAATTATTTTTCCAGTTGTGAATCCTCATCTAGTTGGTTCCATATATATATATATATATTTTTTTTCATACCCGGTTGAATTCAATCATTTAGTCTTCAAGCTCAAAGGTTTAAGGCTTTAAATTCAAAATTTATGTCTTCTATTTTCGAACTCAAAGGCTCACTGTGTTTAATTTTTAGGTTGCATCTCACCCGCACATGTCTTCTGTTGTTCTTGGACAAAATTAGGATTCATGTCTTTATTGTTCCTTACAACAATAATATGCCAAATGTGATTTGTCATATTATTTAGTAAGAAACAAATAAAGAGGGGCAACTGTGAACATCCAATTTTGTCCTAAATATTTAAAATACAAAAAAAGTAAAAATGATAAAAAAAAATTAAACTGTGACTATCCAATTATATTATTTTCTAAGTAATATTAGTTGTAGTATAAAAATAATAATGATAATAATAATAATAATAAAATTAAGAAATGGTTTAGAAGAAGATTAAAAAAAAAACAAAAAAAAACAATTCAAAAAAAACATAACCACATAAGAAGAAGGAAAAAAAAAACAAAAAACAAAAAAAAGTAATTGTTTAATGTGTTTTGTTTTTTTGCTTTTAGTCAACTTGTTTTGTTTCTATCTTAAAAAAGAAGAAACCATGAATTTGGGCAGAGAGCATCGCAGAGAAAAAGGAAAAAAAAGAATGGAGCATGTCTTGGGTCAAAAATTGCTCTTATGGGTTCATGGATCAGACAATCATAATAAAGACAAAGTTATTTAATGATTAAACCAAAAGAAGCAATAAAAAAGAGGAGGGAAAATTGATGGTATAGAAAATGTTTCTAAAGCATGGAAAAGGAAAATGAAAGGATCAAGAATGCAGGAAAAATCAAAAGAGAAAAGGATGTAACATAAAAGGGTTCTGAGACACTTTTCTGCATAAAAGGGGACAGTAAGGCAAGGAATGGGGGAGGGCTTTTCCACAGCAGGATAAGCAACACTTCAGTCTTACATTTTCCTCTCCAAGGGTCGCCATTTTTGGTCCGCAGGTTCCATTATATGCAAGGAATTCTCAACTCAAAGTCTAGACAGTGATTCCCTCAAATATACCAATAATAAGTGAGGTAGGAGACTTTGAATGAGCTGTTGGAGTTCAAATATTTGCTCGTTACAGGGACAAACTTGAAACTCGACATCCAAGTAAGATTTTTCAGCTTTGACATTTTTGGTTCTGTATCCGTGTATGCCACAAAGTCAAGACGAGTGGGTAAACATTTTGCATTTCAAGAGTATTTTACTGATATGAATTTTACTCTATTCATCTTTAATTTCTGACCGCATGTTTTTACTTGCTCTTTATATTTGAATACAATGATACAAGATTTGCTATACTACTTGTAGCTGTCATAGGTTGTGCAACTTTACTTTCTCTTTCTCTTTAAATATTAGTCTCATTTCATTCAAAACAATGCATCAGATTTTTGTCTTGCTCCTACCATCCTGTGCGCGTGAGTTATAGAGACATGTCATTGTCTTGAATGCTCCATTTGTCTTAAATACATATAGTTTTTTTTTTTTTACTCCAACTCTTTTTTTATTATGAATAAGTACACTGGTGATATTTTTCATGAAGATATTTTTGCTTCTTTACCTTTCTATTGTCTTGTTTCAGCAACCAGTACTTATATTAAAATATAATAAGATCAAAAGCCATAGTATGTGTATCTAATCTTGAGCGCCACCACGTGTAACTTTTTTGGGTACAAGTAATTTTCCTTTTCATCTTTGTACTAATTAACGTGAAGCGGCTGAATGATAGAGTGCAAGATTAAAGTAACGAGGGGTCCTTTTTTTTATTTGTGAATGATTAATACTTTTTTTTTGGTATTATTATTATTATCATTATTATTTTTATTTACTTCGTTCCATACTTGTTTAGATTTTGTTTGGTTTGATCATTTCACTAAAAGTACGAGATAATGAATTTTGTTCTTAAAAGCGTACAGTGGCTTAATATATATATATAGGTTGGACGAGTTGAATGACGATAATAATAACAACAATCATAATCATAATAATAATAATAATAATAATAATAATAATAATAATAATAATAATAATCATAATAATAATGACAACAATGATTTTATTAATTACTAAAAATAAAAGAAATTATTGTATTAATTAAAATGGAGATTAGCTGAGTTGCGATAACTTATTAATCTCACAATTAACATTTCGGATTATTTTAGTTGTGACAACTTGGTAATCCGAAACCTTTAAATCCAAAACTTCCAAATGAATATATTTAAAAACTGTTTTCAAAAATTTAAAATTGGCTGTAATAAAAAGAATTATTCTTAGAGGGATTAGCTGAGTTGTGACAGCTTGTTAATCTTTCAATTTAACATCTCGGATTATTTTAGTTGTGACAACTTGGTAATCCGAAACCTTTAAATCTAAAACTTTCAAATGAGTTTTCTTTAAAACTATTTTCAAAAAGTAAAATAAGTCAATACATAAATTTAACATTTAAGAACGACGTAGCTTTGAATTCCTCACTGCACCGGAGGATACGTCGGAGCGGAACTCTTTCCGTCGAGCTAAAAATAAAATTCTTATTTTTCATAATAAAGGATTAGCTAAGTTGAGACAGTTTGTTAATCCTGTAATTATCATTTCAGATTATTTTAGTTGTGACAACTTAGTAATCCGAAACTTCTAAATTTAAATCAAAATAATCAGTGCGCAAACAAAAAGAACGACGTAGCTTTGAATTCTTCACTGCACCGGAGGATACGTCGGAGCGGAACTCTTTCCGTCAAGCTAAAATAAAATTTTAATATTTTAGCCTTCATTCTTCTTAATTAATCATATTTATTTTTTTAAGGGATAAAACAAATAGTTTTTAAAAGCTATTTATAATTCGCGCAATTAATTTATGGTAACCGTTTTAAAACGGATGTGTCAGGGGTGCAGTGGGATTAAGTTTCCACCCTTCCCTGCGCATAATTAGACTCCCGAACCTTTGATCTATAATTTTAAAGACCATTCTGCAATAAAAGATTTTCCAATTTTTCTAAAGTAAATAAAATTGGTGGCGACTTCATTGTTTTTAATTATCTAAATTTCGGGTCGTTACAAGGCACAACATGTGTAACAAACTTCTCTAACAAACAATCTGACTCAGCATGCTCAATTGGGCTGTAAGATACCAATTGATAAGAATTAAACAATAAACAACAGGATTTCCAGAATAATTCCTCTATATATTTCTCATTCTAGTAAAACTAACAGGGATTACATGAAACAAGTCTGATTACATGCTATAGTGCTGCTATAGCTTAGAATTGTGTAGAAAGAAAATATGAAAAGAAATAAATGGAATCTAAGGTACTTCAGGATCCTTCCAGACGTCCTGAGGTCTTCTCTTTCGCTTCAGCAAATTCAATGACCTCCAAGTTGCCGTTTACACGTTCAACTCCCTCCTCTATCACCATCAGGAACACAAACTTCTCTAACAAACAATCTGACTCAGCATGCTCAATTGGGCTGTGAGATACCAATTGGTAGGAATTAAACAAAAAACAACAGGATTTCCAGAATAATTCCTCTATATATTTCTCATTCCCGTAAAACTAACAGGGATTACATGAAACAAGTCTAATTACATGCTATAGTGCTGCTATAGCTCAGAATTGTGCAAAAAGAAAATAAGAAAAAAAAATAAACGGAATCTAAGATATTTCAGGATCCTTCGAGACATCCTAAGGTCTCCCCTTTTGCATCAGCAAATTCAATGACCTCCAAGGTCCGTTTACACGTTTAACTCCCTCCTTTATCACCATCAAGCACAACATTTGTAACAAACTTCTATAACAAACAATCTGACTCAGCATGCTCAATTGGGCTTTGAGATACCAATTGAAAAGGATTAAACAATAAACATCAGGATTTCCAGAATAATTCGTCTACATATTTCTCATTCAAGTAAAACTAACAGGGATTACATGAAACAAGTCTGATTACATGCTATAGTGCTGCTATAGCTCAGAATTGTGCAGAAAGAAAATAAGAAAAAAATAAATGGAATCTAAAATACTTCAGGATCCTTCGAGACGTCCTAAGGTCTCCTCTTTGACCTCCATGATTTCGTTTACACGTTCAACTCCCTCCTTTATCACCATCAGGCACAGCATGTGCAACAAACTTCTCTAACAAACAATCTGACTCAGCATGCTCAATTGGGCTGTGAGATACCAATTGATAGGAATTAAACAATAAACAACAGGATTTCCAGAATAATTCCTCTATATATTTCTCATTCCAGTAAAACTAACAGGGATTACATGAAACAAGTCTGATTACATGCTATAGTGCTGCTATAGCTCAGAATTGTGCAGAAAGAAAATAAGAAAAAAATAAATGGAATCTAAGATACTTCAAGATCCTTCAAGACGTCCTAAGGTCTCCCCTTTTGCATCAGCAAATTCAATGACCTCCAAGGTCCCTTTACACGTTCAACTCCCTCCTTTATCACCATCAAGCACAGCATGTGTAACAAAATTCTCTAACAAACAATCTGACTCAGCATACTCAATTGGGTTATGTGATACCAATTGAAAGGAATTAAACAATAAACAACAGGATTTCCAGAATAATTCCTCTATATATTTCTCATTCCAGTAAAACTAACAAGGATTACATGAAACAAGTCTGATTACATGCTATAGCTCAAAATTGTGCAGAAAAAAAAAGAAAAAATAAACGGAATCTAAGATATTTCAGGATCCTTTGAGACGTCCTGAGGTCTCCCCTTTTGCATCAGCAAATTCAATGACCTCCAAGGTGCCGTTTACACATTCAACTCCCTCCTTTATCACCATCAGGCACAACATGTGTAACAAACTTCTCTAACAAACAATCTGACTCAGCATACTCAATTGGGCTGTGACCAGCATTAGTGTGACGAGCGTGACCAGCATCAGTAACCTATGTAGCACCGACACCGACACGGGACACGGGACACGATACGATACGACACTCCGACACGTTAATTCTAAAAAATGTTAGATTTCGACACGTTAGGACACGTTTTGATATTAAATAATATTTTTAATTTATATAGTGTATATTATATTTAATATTCAATAATTTAACGAAAAAATGAATATAAAATTATAATATTCATAAATTTTGCAAAGAAACATAAGATATCTCAAATATTTATATTAAACTCAATAAAATGGTAATCGCAATCCAACGAATCTAATAACTGAAACTAAAAACTCAACACACCGCAACCTTTGAACTTTTTTTTGAATTTTTATAACGCGTGTTGAAGTGTCGGGGAGTGTCGGAGTGTCCGAGAGTGTCGGGAAGTGTCGGACACGACACGCTAGGGTCTTTGAAGTGTCGGTGCTTCATAGTCAGTAACACCCATAGTGGAAGTCTGTCAAGTACTGAGGACAAAATTTAAGTCTAGTAGAACAACGAAGCATGAGACCACTATTGTTAGAATTTATAGGTGCAGAATTGGGTTGAGAGTTATGGGTAGATGCATTCGAAATAGGTGGATGAAGATCAAGTACAATGTAACCTTTTGTACCTTGTTTGTATCCAAGGAATTACATTTTCTAGCACGAGACTCAAACTTTATTCTGTGTTGGGTGAGAGTTGATGTAAAACATAATGAACCAAAAGTTTTTAGATGAAGAAATGACGGTGGTGTATTATATAGCAGATCAAACGAAGATTTGTTTTTGAGGGAAGGTGTGATGAGTCGATTGATTATATAAGCTGCATGTGTGACACATTAACACCATTTTACTTTTAGAATATTGGATTGAAAAAATAAAGCACAAGCATTGTTCAATAAGTGTTGGTGTTTACGTTCCACATCACCATTTTGTTGTGGACTTTCAACATATGTTGTTTGATGAACTATACCTTTGGAACTGAAAAATTCTTTTAAGAAAAACTCTAGTCCGTTATCTGAACGCACAACTTTGACAGTGGTCTGAAACTGGTTTTCAATAAAATGAATAAAGTTGCATAAATGTGATCGTGTTTCACCTTTTGTTTTCATTGGTATAACCTAAGTAAAACGTGAATAATCATCAACTTTTTTAAAAAAATAACGATGATCATGAATTGAAGCTATGGCATGAGGACCCCATATATCAACATGGATAAGCTCAAAAGAATTTAAAGACTAAGAAACACTTGAAGAAAATGGTAATCGTTTCTGTTTTGAATAGTGACATGTATCACAAACATCAATGTCATTGTTACATGAGATGAAAGGAAATATGTTCGACATTTTATGTAAAATTGTTGAAGAATAGTGACCTAAACGCTTGTGCCAAATTGTGGCATATGCTATTTGAGCATTTATTGGAACTTGTCATCTTTTCCTTAACAGAAGCTGCATGTTGTGACTCTAGTATATACAGATTGTTGTTTTGATTAGCAGAACCAATCATCCTCCCACTGGTATTCTGCACAATGAAGCAAGTAAGTGAACGAAATATAACATGGCAGCTTGAATGAAAAAGAAGTTTGGTTATTGATATAAGGTTGACACAGAATTTTGGCAAAAAAAAGTACATTAGACAAATTTAGAAGAGGTGGTAAAGATACATTCCCCAGAGTATGTAGCGAATAGTTGATTGCCATATGGTAATTTGATGGGGGATAGGATTGATTCTTTTATGACACAAAAGAAGATCAAAGCAATGGGTTATATGATCAGTTGCCCCTGTATCAAGGATCCATTGGAAACGAGTTTTACCTGGATTAGTCAATGCTGCATTAGTTTGAACTATATTGGATGAATGTGGCACATCATTTCTTGGATTTTGAATCAATCCAAGTAGGCTTTGGTATTTGTCTTTGGTGAAATGAAACTGTTCATCGTTCTTTCTTTCATCTTCATTTTCTGCATATTCAAAAAGATCATTGCTCTCATGAGTAGCCATATTTGCTTTTTCGATTCATCTTGCTTTTGTAGCCTGGAGGGTAACCATGCTTTTCAAAGCATGTCTCAACTGTGTGATTTGTAAGTCCATAATGAGTGCATATTCTCCCAGGATTGGATCACCCTCTTCCTAAGCTTGAACGACCCCTTTCTCTATATGAAATTTGTCCACGTATTTGTGATTGATCATTTACATTCAAGAAGAATTTTGCATTTGTGTTACTGGTTTCCACATTAATTTGTCTTTCTTGTTGAGAAATCAAAGAAAAGACTCGATTGATGTTAGGAAGTGGATCCATTAACATAACCTGTGAACGTATATAGGCGAACTGGTCATTGAGTCCTCGTAGAAAAATCGAATGACATGATTTTTCTCCCTACTGTCTCTTGCATGCGTTTTCTTCGTTATACCACATGCACAATTAGGATTACACTTGCATTTTGGTAGAGGTTGCAAAATGTCAAGTTCATCCCAAAATTTTTTGAGCTTGGTAAAAAATTCAGTTACCATATCATCTCCTTGATTCAGACGATACATTTCTTCTTGAATGTCTGCAATTCGAAATACATCTGTCTGAGAGAAGCATTCTTTAAGATCTTCCCATACATCTGAAGCATTTTCCATCCATACAATGGAGTATATTATCGAATCTAAAATTGAGTGGTGCAATTAAGACATTACCATGGTGTTACAATGATCCCATGCCAAGAAAAGAGGATCTAATTCTTGTGACGGAGCTGAAATAGTGCCATCCATGAAAACAAGTTTGTTCTTGGATCTCAAATCCATTCCCATGGATCTAGTCCATGTGTGGTAGTTCATACCATCAAACACTGGTGAGACCAATATTAATGAAGGATTTTCGTTTGGATGCAAGAAATATGAACTTGATTGGGTTATCTGAGTATCTGATGAAGATGAAGATGAATTCTGATTTTCTTGAGCCATCTTGTAACTTCAGAGTTGAATCTTGGTGCGAAAGTATGAAAAGAAGGTGGATAATGAATACTAGAGCCCTAGGTAGGCTCTGATACCATCTTAGTGAAGAGAAAGAACAAAGAGGATTCTAAGGAAACTAAATTGTGAATTCATTGAATGTTAACAGATACAAGCTATTAGCTATATACTATATCATAGTCAGTTTACATATAGCAACTATTAAGCCGAAAAAAGAAAAAGAAAATAATAGAATATTAACTGAGCAACAAACTTATCAAGTGACTAACTAACTTGATAAGAATACAGACTTAACAAAATAGATGAATAACTTTCACTGGTAATAGTACACTCCTACAAATGAAAAGATGAAAGCCCACTTCATTTCCATCGTCACGTCCTCATCCTCTCACGGATCCTCAGTTGTCGTGGTATTCTGGGTTTGGACCTCTCCATCACCCTCGTCAATTTTATTTTATTTTAACAAAGATTCTTTAAGATAAGGGAACGAAGTTGTGATAAAAAGAATTTGTGAGCCTTCATTGTAAAGTGAACAAGACATCACTTAACGGAGATGTTAGACTTAAGGGGTAAAATCTTGATGTGAAAATCATGAATAAGATCTTTTAATATTTTTTTTAAAGCACTGTGTCGTTGTTTGGTTAATTAGGTTTGTCTTAGCGGATGTTCGAGGATTATTATTATTTTTAGTACATACGAGGATTATTTTTAGATGGCGGAAAGTAAGGATGGATTTTCTAGAATCTCATATTTAGTAGTAGCATATTGTAGAAAATTTTTCCAAAAAATTTATTTTTCAGGGATTTTATTTTATGTGTATTTTCTAAACCAAAATATTATTGAAAAATATCATTTAAAGAATGGTATTTCAAGAATTTCAGATAATGAAAAATATGAATTAATTTTTCGATAATATCATGAAAATTACCCCAACATTTTCGGGAATATGGGTCCCAAGTAAAAAAAAAATCTCATCTACCAAACGGATAGGAAATAAATATCAATGTTCACGGACAAGGGATTAAGAAGAGTCAAATAGTTAAGAAGATTACTTAAAAAAATTAAAACAAAAACTAAATAAAAGATACATAACATATAATTAGAGGGTATGATTTAATTTATAATCACCCTGAAATATGTTCTATATGATACAACATGGATTAGAATTAAAATTGGTGTAAATGACATAAATAAATTTAGTGAAAATAAGAAATTTAAATTTTCTTTCATATATTATGCATATAAAAGAAAGGGGAAGGTTATACTTACAACCTATTTTTCTTTACAACCTCTTACAACCAATATCTTAACCGTTGAATTTCGTCAATCAACGGTTAAGATTTTCGCCAATAAAATTTATTAATTAATTATTAATTCGCAATAAATCTTAATCGTTGATTGGCGAAAATCAACGGTTAAGATATTGGTTATAAGAGGTTGTAAAGAAAAATAGGTTATAAGTATAACCTCTCCCTAAAAGAAAATATCACCCAAGCCTAAACCTTTTGTAATTAGATAAAAAGTTATATTTGTTTTCCCTTTGTTTTCTTTTATAATTACAAAATATAAAATTCCAAAATCATCTCATTCTGTTTTGTTGTTTATTTTTACTTTTGTTCCTGAAAATTCATTATTCTCAACTTTTGAAGGAAGAAATCAACTTAAGGTCGTAGGAAAAAACTCGGTTCATTGTCACTTCACAATCGTTACCATTGTTCAATTGAGCTGCTGGTAAGTGTGGCTAACCTCAACCATAAGACAGATCACACCTTAGTACATATTTGCTCTTATCCTTTTATCTTGTTCCCAATTATTTTAAGAGTAAAGTGTGTATCATTTTAAAGGATGTAAAGTTATGTCATTTTAAAAGTGAGAAAGAGATAGATAAAGTATGAGAGAGTTGACAAAAAAAATAAAGGTGTGGGTCACATCTCTTTGTGAGAGTGAAAGGATATAAGTTGTTTCATTTAAAAGGATAAACATTTTTCCCTTATTTTAATCATTCTATTTGTATTTATTTTATTTGAAACGCTTCTGTTAAATAACAAGGAAAGAGAGGAACGTTGAAATGAAACTGTGTGCCTAAACTACACAGCGAAGAATCTATTATATAACTTAAAGGAAAGGAAATACAAAGAGATATACATGATGTGGGACTTCTATACTACTATTCTACACTATCATTCACAACACTCCCCCTCAAGCTGGAGCGTATAGAGCATATGCACCAAGCTTGTTACATATAAACTCTATTCGAGGACCCCTCAAAGATTTTGTAAATATATCTGCTAATTGCTCATTAGAGGGTACAAAACTAGTTTTAATTTCACCAGCAAGAACCTTTTCTCGAACAAAGTGACAATCTATTTCTATATGCTTGGTTCTTTCATGAAACACTGGATTTGATGAAATGTGCAGAGCTGCTTGATTATCACAAATGAGAGTTGCATGTCCAGTGTCTCCAAACTTAAGCTCTCTGAGAAGCTGTTTAAGCCAGATGAGCTCGCAAGTAGTAGTCTCCATGGCACGGTATTCTGCTTCAGCACTTGATCTGGCAACTACATTTTGTTTCTTACTTTTCCAGGAAATCAAGTTGCTTCCAACAAAGACACAATACCTAGAAGTAGATCTCCTATCAGCTGGACAACCAGCCCAATCAGCATCACAGTACCCAACAACCTTATCATGACCTTTATGTTCATATTCAAGGCCTTTTCCTAGAGATGCCTTGATATACTTAAGAATACGAATGACTGGATTCCAATGTTCTTGACATGGAGAATTAAGAAATTGACTAAAAACACTAACGACAAATGAAATATCAGGCCGAGTGACTGTGAGGTAGTTCAGTTTTCCAACCAATCTTCTATACTGCTCAGGATCTGGAAAGGGCTTCCCCTGATTTGGTAGAAGCTTGATACCTGGATCCATAGGAGTATCAACAGACTTCGAATTTAACAAAGCAGTTTCTTCAAGAATATCCAGAGCATATTTCCTCTGAGATATCACAACGCCATCTTTAGATTGAGCCACCTCGATTCCCAAGAAATATCGAAGTTTCCCAAGATCCTTAGTCTGAAAATAATGACATAAGTGTTGTTTCAACTGAGTGATCCTATGCCTATCACTGCCTGTGATGACAATATCATCTACATATACCACCAGGAAATAGATCCAGAAGCTGAATGACGATAAAAGAGAGAATGATCAGCTTCAATCCAAGTCATGCCAAGTTGTTGAACAACACTGCTAAATTTACCAAACCAAGCTCTTGGAGATTGCTTGAGACCATATCGAGACTTACGAAGACGACAAACAAGACCTGACTCCCCCTGAGCAACAAATCCAGGAGGTTGCTCCATATAAATTTCCTCCTCAAGATCTCCATGGAGAAAAGCATTGTTGATATCAAGTTGATAGAGAGGCCAATGGTGAATAGTAGCCATGGCAATAAAGAGGCGAACAGTAGACATTTTCACCACAGGGGAAAAGTATCAATAAAATCCAATCCAAACACTTGAGTGAAACCCTTCGCCACTAAGCGAGCTTTAAGATGATCCACTTGACCATCAGGTCCAACCTTAACAGCATAAATCCATCTGCAACTAACCATAGATCTTACAGATGGAAGAGGAACCAGATCTCATGTTCCATTATGATGTAGAGCACTCATTTCATCAATCATAGCTTGTCTCCATCCCGAATGTGAAAGTGCATCACCTGTAGTCTTAGGAACAGATACAGAGGACAAAGAGGAAAGACATGCAAAATAAGATGGAGAAACACGATGGTAACTAATATTTACTGTATACCTAGCTGGAGGGCGAGTATCACGAGTACCCTTACGAATAGCAATGGGAAGGTCACTATCCGAATGTGGGACCGAAGTCGAGGGAGGAGATGCAGTCGAATGTGAATCCACAGAAACATCTGACGAACTATGTTCGATCTCATCAGGAGAAGAGGTTATAGAAGGAGAGTCAGAAACATGGACAGGTAAAGGCGGAAGGTAGTCAAAAGAGTCGACTGGGACAGAATCAGTGTCCACAGGAGTAGTAGAAGATCCAAAAAAGGGAACGGATTCAAAAAAGGAAACATCAGCCGAGATAAAGTATCGACGTAAAGTTGGAGAGTAGCAACGGTAACCCTTTTGAGACCGAGGATAACCCAGAAAGACGCATTTATGAGACTTGGGAGCTAATTTATCCAAACCTGGACCAAGATGATGAACAAAACACGTGGAACCAAACACATGTGGAGTCAAAGGATATAAAACTTGATGGGGAAATAAAATAGAGTGGGGTACCTTATGATTGAGAACAGATGATGGCATGCGATTAATGAGATAGCATGCAGTAAGTATAGCATCACCCCAGAATGTGTATGGAACATTGTCATCAATTAACAAAGCACGAGTGGTTTCAACAAGATGGTGGTTCTTGCGCTCGGCTACACCATTTTGTTGGGGTGTATGAGGGCAAGATGTTTGATGAAGAATGCCATGAGATGAAAATTTTTTGTTGAAATTGATGAGATAAATACTCACATGCATTATCACTACGAAAAGTACGAATAGGAATACCAAATTGAGTTTTTATTTCATTGTAAAATAACTGAAAAATAGAAAATAACTGAAAAATAGAAAACAACTCAGACCGATTTTTCATTAAAAATAACCAAGTACACCTAGAATAATCATCAATAAAAGTAACAAAATACTTAAACCCTAAAGTAGAAGAATGACGACTTGATCCCCAAATACCAGAGTGGACCACAGAAAAAGGAGAAACAGCTTGACGACTAATCGGTAGAACAAAATCAAAAAAAGACAGATCACACAACTAACCGGTAGAAGAGGAATTTGTGCGTCAACACAAAACGAAGTCCAAACGCAAAACCAGGACCAGATCCAGAACCGTCACAAGGAGATGAGGAGAACGCAACCAGCCGCGGTCGGAAAAGAGGCTCCACGCGCCGCCACGCGCCGCCTTGGTGGAGGAGAGTACCGGAACTTGCACGCGCGCGTGAGGGCGCGTGAGAAGTCCGTTGGAGGCGCGGCCGGTGCCGTTGAGATCGTGCTTCCAAGACGAGCACGCCGGTATGTGGTTCGCCGGAAAACTCCATCGGACGATGTTGGTTGACGTAGACAGAAGCCGAAAAGCGGAAGAAAACGTACCGGAAATTGATAACGAGACAGTTCCAGAAAAGATTTAAAAAGACGATGAATAGTGGATTCACCGGAAAAAAAAAAATTCAAAGTTCCTTAGGCTCTTGATACCATGTTAAATAACAAGGAAAGAGAGGAACATTGAAATGAAACCGTGTGCCTAAACTACACAACAGAGAGTTTATTATATAACTTGAAAGAAAGGAAATACAAAGAGATATACATTATATGGGACTTCTATATTACTATTCTACACTATCATTCACAACAACTTCTTCATTTACAACTTTTCCTTCTAAGACTCATATAAAACCTTATATTACTTGACGTGTATGTTTGCCCGATTTGAAAAGATTTGCTCCTCCAATATAACATTTGCTGATCATATTTTTGCTCCCACGTTAGTATGTTGGTGCTTACTGAAAATAATTTTTTCATTTATTTGAGTAGAAATTATTTTGAATGAAGCTCTTTTCTAATAAGAAGTTCTTATTCATTCTTGTATTTATTTTTTCCTTTAAAATCTTCATCTTTGAAACCTGCATCTTTAAAACCTGTATTTTTTTTTTCTTTTCATAAGTGTATTTGTCGAAATAATATATGTTTCTAATACCCTTTATTGGTAATTTTTATGAGAAACAGAGCATATGAAAGTTATTTTACAAAACAAATTATTTTTAGCTTGAGCTTTAAAGCAAATTTTAAGATATTTTTTTTATACAATCACCGAACAGCTTTTAATTTTATTTTTTAAGATTTTTTAATTTTATTTTAAAAATAACTTTTAATTTAAAAAAAAAAACGTTGCGCTAAACATGTTCTAATTTGAAATTGAGTGGCATGACAATTATCCACTAAAACCGTTAATTCAAGTTCTCTAAATTAGTATTTTCAGATTTCTGCAAAGCTTAAGGAAACTATAAATTTTATCAAGATTATTATTATGTTTTGAGTATAATAACGAATCTAATCTCTGGCTTCTTAAATTTTATTGACGTGAGTACCTATTTGTTATCCTTAACATCAGGGACCGGTAGATTGAAACAAAATCAAATGATTGTTGCGAAAATATACTTCTTGGGTAAAACTATTCTTACATTACCTGTGATAATTATCTCTCCTACACACCCTTCGATAAATGTGACATCTTTTTTTTTTTCTTTTTTTTTTGTCAGGTGGTGGAGCCCACAAATTTATCTCTATGACATGAAATAACTTATCTTCTTTAACCTGACATTAATAAAACCCTTCTTTTTTATTTATTTCTCATTGAATAAATTGAAGGAGTCTGACCTCAGTCGAAATCCCGATATTATGAAACTCAATTTTGGATTGTTACAGAAAAAATATTAAAGATAGTATATACTTAAATATTTCAAAACAAAATTTACAATTGAAGATCAGTACTAGTCAAAAAAAAAATAATAATAGTAAAATTAAATAAAATAAAGATTAGTCAAATATTGCCCTTCATCATTTCCCCCATTCTTAGAATGCCTTGTTACCCGCCCCACTTAAAAGTTGAAACTTCCCTACTTGTGTAACTCAAAAAACATGATGGCTTTATGCTGAACATTTTCGTGCATTTACCATAAAATATTTATATATGTCATTAATGTCAAAAAGTATAGCTGTAGCCTGTATATGATACGCATATGCATTAGGAATATGACACATGATAATGCTGAGTATTGGTGCATGACTTTGACCAGAGGTGATATCTTTGGGTCAAGGCGGGAGTGCCATGTCTAACACGAAAGGGATAACCTCTGCAGCAACTTTTTAACCTTTTCTGGCTTGAATTGTACGTCAAAAGATATATAGGATTGAGGACCACAAATATTTCAAGCTCGAAGGGTGGATGACAGCGAAAAATAAATAAGTATTTTAAAATCTCGCCCCTACTCCTGGGTTAACTTTGCCTCCCTCTTTTGAGGGTTGGGGTCAGTAATTAAACCGTGCATGTAAGTTGATTCTTCTAACTCTTGAAATCCGGCCGAATCTTGGTGACTCTCGGGTCAAAGGGATCACAGGATGTCACCGCATTTTTTCTTTTAAATTTCACACGAATGACGTCTTTTTGTGAAAAAAAAATTCGCTGCTAACCTAAATCTCATATATCTTCTCCTTCGTGGTTCCTCCTCCTATCCTCCGCCGTGGTGGTTCCTCCTCCTTTCCCTCTCTCCTCCGCGGCTCCGCCTCTTCAATCTTCCCTCTCCGTCACGTAGCCGCCTCTCCTTCGCTTTGATGATTCTTCTCTTCACTAATCCATTCTTTTTTTGGTTGGTTTCTATGCTCTAAGCATATTTGGAATTATTGTATTACTGAGCAATAGGGTTTAGAGCTTTCTCTGACAATCATGATGTATTTACTCTCATATTAAAAAGACAGTAGATAAAAAATGATGCAAAATAAGACTTTTAAATTGTATCGCAACAATAGTGAATTGTGAAATTGATAAGGAGGACATGAGTTTGATGATATCACTTTTCATTAACTTCATTTTAATATGTGTTTTATATTTTGATATTTTGATTGGCTTGTGTTTAATATTGAATTGTGGATGTAATTGATTGAATTATGTTAAGTATATTTGAGTCTTCGATGATTGGTGATCTGATTTTTTTTAATTTTTTCATATAGGATATATATTTATATTTTTTTAATATATAAAATCGGGTCAATGAAATAATCCTGTAATCCCTCAATTGAATCCGTGACCTCGTGACCCCTGACCTTAGTCGAGTCAATGGTCCAGCCGAGTTTTTAAGCACTGACTAAAACTATAGCTTCTTCTTCTTTTTCTTCTTTTTTAGAGTATCCTCCGATAATTCTATAAGTTTCCTATAAACTAATTCAGAGTTCATAATGGATCCAGAATTAAAGTTTTAAACCTTTCTCAAAGATGGTACTATGAGATATCAAACACATCCTCTTACTTCCACTTGTTCAACTCTTATGTGCCAAATAAGCTACCATAATTTGGTAAAATATAACTTTTCTTTTTTATATGTTCTCACTAGTTCCAATTTTCTAACCTGAGGCTGAATAGTTAAGTTATAAGATTTTCTTATTTTTGCACCAAATGATTTTAGTTTTGCAATATTATACTACTCATGCTTTAGTGAGGAGAAAAAACAGAATAAGTCATTTATATTTCATTTATATATATTTTATTTGAGTATTAAAAGATGTCAAAAATTTAATGTTGATTTTGGCATATCAAACATCAAGATTTTAATCATTTTTCAGATATTTAATATTTAATCATTATATAAATACTTTTTCTAGTACTTAAGAAATTAGAATAATTCAATACCAAATGGCTAAAAAGCCTTTTCCGTTAAAATTGCTACGTAACTGTTAAAATTAATTATGGATATCAATAAGAAATTGAAAGAAAAATAAAATGTATCTTTTTGTCATCAACTTAACAGGTATGTAACATAAACATACAATTCAAATAATAATAAAACATCGAGAATGTGCATTCGATTTCTACCATATATATTTTTGGGAGGAACAAAGAACTTTAATTGTTATTAAATCCCGACTCTGAATTAGTCATATAATCAACTTAAAAAATCAAAACTTATGAAAATACTCAACAGCAGAGACTCTGCTCAAATTGTAACAAGAGTCAGTAAATAAATTAAAAAGATAATAATAAAAAAAGTGACAAAACCATATAATGTAACAACGTGTAGAAGGGGAAGGAAATTCAAATAAGTTCGGGTTTCAAACCGCAAATTAAGCTAGAATTGTTCTATTCTAATTTTTTAACTGACAGGAATCCATGTGATTATTTCGTATTTGCCGTACTAGTATCAAATAATATTATGCACCAGAAAGTCACATAATAGGATAAAGATAGTGACGTAAAGCAGCCAATGTTGAAAATAAACAAATAGAAGTGATCAGTCCCGTCATGCCCATCTATAAATACATTTATCATATCCTAGTTTGATATATTCATATCATTTTCCACTATCACAAAAAAATGGGAAACATGAAATTGTCTTGTTTGATGCTATGCTTATTGACTTTCATGCTTGGGGTCACAGCAGAGCAATGTGGTAAACAGGCTGGTGGAGCTGTGTGCCCAAATGGGTTGTGTTGCAGTCAATTCGGGTTTTGTGGCAACACAGATCAGTACTGTGGAGCAGGTTGCCAGAGCCAATGTAAATCTAGTGGTTCAACTCCCACACCTTCCAAACCAACTCCAACACCTAGTGGAGGTGGTAGTGATGTTGGCAGGCTCGTTACCTCTTCTCTCTTCGATCAAATGCTAAAATATCGAAATGATGGACGGTGCGCCGGTCATGGATTCTACACCTATGATGCTTTCATTGCCGCAGCTCGCTCTTTCAATGGCTTTGGCACAACCGGTGATGACACCACCCGCAAGAAGGAGCTTGCTGCTTTCTTGGCTCAAACTTCTCATGAAACCACAGGTTTGCTGATTATTGTTTTTAATTTTAGATAATATCAGATATGTCCTTGTCACACGTTAATTTCTTACAAAAAAAAAATTGTAAAAAATCACTTATACCCAAAATTTTAAAGTGTTGAGTACGAATTCTTGTAATGATTTATATTATTTTCTAAAAGAAGTCACAATCTTAATTGTTGCATATTTTGCATATATGAATTAAATGACCACGTTAATTATATGTCAATGTTTTGAGTATAGGAGGGTGGCCAAGTGCACCAGATGGACCATACGCATGGGGATATTGCTTTGTCAAGGAAGGAAATAATCCGGGAGATTATTGTACGCCCAAAGATTGGCCATGTGCTCCTGGTAAAAAATATTATGGCAGAGGACCAATCCAACTCACTCAGTAAGTTTTTCAAACCCAACCCTTCCCAAGTTCCCATCCACCCCAAAAAGAAAAAAAGAAAAAACTAAGAACTAATTAATGAAATTTAAATGAAACCTATTTCATCATGATTATAAATGCAAAAATTATATGTACATATCACGGGAGTGTACGAGAGGATGTTAGCTAGGGATATGGATAAGTCGAATCGAACCGCATTTTTTGAAAAAACGAACCGAATTGGTTTAAATAGTTCGATTCGAAAGTGGTTCGATTCGATTCAAAACTGGTTCGGTTCGGAAGTGGTTCGGGTCGACCATATTTTGAAAAGAAAGAAAAATTTAAAATTTAAAAATAAAGTTATAAAAATTAATTTTGGTCGGTTTGAAAAAGGTTTGGTTCGGTTCAGAAATGGTTCGGTTCGGTTCTTAAATTAGTTCAAAAAACTGGTTCGGTTCATAAACTGGTTCTTTAAAAACTGATTCGGTTCATGAACCGATTTTTAAAAATCAATTATTTTAAGGACAATTTGGTTCGGTTTATGATTCGATGCAATTTTTTAATTCATTTAGGTGAGTTTAACATAGTCCAACTCATGAATAACCTTAGTAAGCATGTATGAAGTGTTCTGTGACGCTTTACAATATAATTGTAGTGTACCATGTGAGTGGAATGATGGGATTTTTTTTGTAACATATTAATGGTGGGATGTTGACCCTCTTTTAACAGCAACTACAATTATGGGCCAGCGGGTAAAGCTATAAAAGAAGATCTGATAAACAATCCTGATTTAGTGTCCACAAACCCAACTGTGTCATTCAAGACAGCCATATGGTTTTGGATGACCCCACAGGGAAACAAGCCATCAAGCCATGATGTGATTATTGGAAAATGGACGCCATCTAATGCTGACAAGTCAGCAGGCCGTGTCCCCGGATATGGTGTGATCACCAACATAATCAACGGCGGTATTGAATGTGGGCACGGGCAAGATTCTCGGGTCGTTGATCGGGTCGGGTTCTACAAAAGGTACTGTCAAATGTTGGGAGTGAGCCCCGGAGACAACTTGGATTGCAACAACCAAAGGCCATTTGCTTAAGCAAATTTCCCATATTTCATAGAAATATGCTGAAATAAAGGGATTTCAATGATCCTACATGTAATGGGAACCTTGTGGAATAAGAATGGTTCCAGTCATCTAGCTTAATAAAATAATTCAGTATTTTACCATCTTTTATGAATAAAAGAGTTGTTGATTAATATCAGTTAATTAAGGTTTATGGGAACAGTACTCTTTTTAAATTGTCAAGATTTAGATAATTCAATGAGTATCAGAGTTGAAATTTTGGTAATTAAAGACAATTCATAAGAATCGTAATCTTTAATAAGAATTATACGTTAGTCATGCCAAACTTCCAAGTTGCAAGGGATAATTTTGATATTCCAAGCGCAGATTAATTTCACACGTAACTATCGTAAAGATTTAAGGGGGACAAAAAAAATTCGATTATATGCATACGAAAACAGGGAGGGAAGAAGTGGGTCGGTTATTATTATTTTTTTTGGAAATATTCCAATCGATTTATTATTTCGCAACTAATCCACTTTGGGGTGAGTCCAGGATTAAGATTTTAAATCCCTCCTAAAGATGGTATTGGAAAGATTCGAACACTCTCATCTCCACATGCTCAACTCGCATGCGCCAACTGAGTTACCACCATTTGATAAAGTGAGTCATGATGGGATATTTTTTGGTACATATTAACGGTGGGATATTGACCCTCTTTTAACAGCAACTACAATTATTGTGCAAGGCCTAGAATTTCACATGGTATTGACTGGCCTTTGAAGATCTCTCCTTTTTTATTTCGTAGTAAGATCTCTCTTTGATTATTAGTTCAATCATCAACAAAATTACCTTAAAATAAATATTGAAAATATCATCAATTTTTCTTAAACTAGCCATGCTCGACATCACAAGAAAAGATAAAAATTAAAAAAAGAGGATAAGTTTGACGCCACATTAATTAAGATGAAGGTAAAAAAATGAGAAAAGAAAGTGAAAAAGTGAACTGTGGATGCATGTAGAAAATTTAAAAAGGGACTCTGAAAAATTTAGAGCAAATTATAATTATTTATAAGCACAATTTTTAGAAAAACGAAGAAAACAAAAACAAAAACTATAGGAGAACTTTTTTAAAAGGAGGAAATAATCGGTTGTAATAAATGTGGAAGTGGAAATTGTTGAAGAGAATTGGCATAATAAGTGGATCCATATGCGGCCAGAATATTTCAGATGGCACAAAGCCATTTAATGCTTTCAACCAAGGTCCAAGGTGCGTAAAGTGGAAGCCGAATTAGAAATTATCTATGAACACAATTGGCAAAGGAAACTATTGCTGAATTTATTTTTAATTTTTAAAGAATGAAATAATAGGCTATATATAGAAGAATATGGAAGCCCATACTGTTGAATAGAACTGGCACAAGTGAGGTATGCAACCAAAATATTTAAGATGGCATATAATGCTTGCAACCACGTACGAACCAAATTGAAGTAAAAATATATTTTTGGCCGTATAAGGAGAAATAAATTTTGACAACACGGCAATCCCTATTCAATGATGGTAGCCGCCTAAATTGGAAAAAAATAAAAATAAAAAATAAAAAGAAATAAAAAAAAAAAACTTCTAACTAGAACCTTTGATTTTTGTGCATGTTATAGTGAAATATATATGGAAAAAATGTTTATCATTTTAACTTAGACAACTTATATCCTTTCACTCTCACAAAGAGGTGGGACCCACATCTTTATTTTTTTGTCAACTCTCTCTTACTTTATCTATCTTTTTCTCTCTCTTAAGATGAGACAACTTCACGTCCTTTAAAATTATACACATTTTTTCCAATATATAGAAGATTTGTTCCGTGATTTTTCTTTCCCTCATTATTAATTAGAAGATTATCACACTAAATATAAATATAAATATATTATAAGAAAAATATTTTTTTCAATTAATGCAGATAAGTTATCTACATTTACTTTTAAACTAATGTCGTTTTGGAATTGAAAAATTAAAAAACTATAATTATAAAGACTATGATAATTCCGAGATAAATTAAAATTATAAAAATACCAAATTTTTCATCCGAAAACAATATCGTATTGGGTTTAATGTTGCTAACTTATCTGCTGCAGACAGAACATGCTTGTTTTTGTGCCTCTCTTTTTTATTATTCCCATCACCATAATACATCAAAGTTTCATGTGTCATGATAACATTCAAGTTTCATTTGATGAGTAACTGGAAGGTAAGTTGCAATTAAAAGTTGAAACACTGTAGATCTACCTCTCTTCTTTGTCCACCAAGCTTTTCCTCGATTTGAAGTAATCGGTAACTGGAAAGAACTTTCTGCTGACTTAGTCAAGTCAAATGGGATCTGTCATAACCCGACATATGAAGATGGGGGACAAAGAAAAGAGTTAGAGCAGATTGAAACTCGTTGGTCAATGGTAGTTACGCAAACACCACCACAGATCACGATCACTGTGTCGCGGTCGGTTCGTCGTCTTTCAAGCATTTTCTCCACTTCATGTTATTAAATAGTGGCCACTGCAAAGAAGAGGTTGCCGTTAACATAGACAAGTCTACGAAGGGTTTTATAAGCTACGAAATGCTGACAAAATGAGAAGTCGTCGCGTGCTCAATATTCCAAACCATGTGGATAAATAAATAAATAAATAAAATTGCTTGAATGACTAACATTTTATACTATGAGTAACGATAAAACAACTATAATATGAGTATATATTACAAAATTCACATTTAAATTGAAAATATACGTGCCATTTATTTATTTATATAACATATTCATCAATCATTGCTTTTTACCACTTCACCAAAATATATTTAAATTTATGTGCAACATATGCTTTCCAAGCACACGAATTGATCACATACGCATAGTTATCTATATCTACGACTATACCTAAAGGAAAATCATTTTTTTTGGCAAATTTGTTAGCATGTCGTTCTGCCCTTCAATATCTACTTTGTGTTTACTTGAAATCATTTAAAATCTTTCCTCCTTTAGTAATTTTTCACAAATTCAAAATTTATACTTCATATAAGTAGGAAAAGAGTTCATCATTAATTGGTGACAAACATCTGTATTAATATCTCACTACATTTTTAAAATTCGAATTTTAAACTTGATATAGGTGGAAAAAAAATATCAATATTAATTGGTGGCAAATATCTGTATTAATATCCCACTATTTTTTTAAAAAATTTGAATTTTAAACTTGATGAAGGTGGGAAAATAGTTCAACAAAAGACAACTGTATTAATATTTCACTACTTTTCTGCATGGATAATTATTAACCCTATTAATGCTGCAAAAAAAATAAACCAAACATTAATCACTTAAAAAAAATCATTAAAAAATGAAAATATTTTGTAAAAAATGAAATTATTTCGTGTATAAATAGAATATGTATTACTGGTCTTTTCATTTGGTAATCAGCTTCTATGCACATCTTTCTTCTCTTCTCTATTTTTTTATCTTCTTCTTCTTCTCAAGTTGTTCTTCTATTAGATGAACATTAATATTTTTCATTTTTTTTACAGCTCTATTGTGGAGCAAAGTCGAAGGGATGATTTGGAATCACTGAGATATGTACTTTTGTACTTCGTCATAGTAAGGTATGACATTTTTCTGTATCTATTTTTCTTTTACAAGTATTTTCACCATAATGATTAATTTTTAACGAAGAAAAAACCATGTATCCACCAATTTTTTTAACTATTTATCTTCATACTTCAAAGGATACAAAACTTCGTATAATATTTGACATGAAATAATCCATTTCCTTATATTTTTTTAACTCTTCTTTTTTTCAAGAATTTTTTGAAAATTAGTTTAAATTATTTTTTGAAAATAATTTTCATTTATTAAAGTTTTAAAAATATTTTAAAATAGATAAAATTAATCTTTTTCTCATTTAGAAAAAATATTAAGTCTTTAGTACGTAAAAAATATATTAAATCTCATTGTTTTAATCTTCTGCGATGATTTACATCAATTAGAAGAACGTGGGAACATTTGATGTTTTTGTTACAAGACCATTTTTTAAAATTTTTATAAGATCATTTTATTTTAAAATTTTTTATTTATAAAAATTCGATTTATTTCCTTTAATATTTTGATAAAAAAAAATTTGAGTTAGGGAACTGTTCATCGATGATGCTATGACTTCAAGACGCGAGTATTGAAGCATATGCAAGCGACTATATGAACTTGTACGGAGCAAAGAGCGTATTGTCTTAACAGTTTGGAGGAAGGATGGTCAAACTGTGTGGATCTTTCTAATAATGGAGGAAACGCCGAGAGTGTGTGCCCTGTGGCAGAGCGTATCATCGGAAAGATATTTTTCACGGTGTGAGTGAATTCAAAACACCAATGAACATAATTGATTAGAGATAATGTAAGGTTGAACTCTTGAGGAGTGCACTTGGGAGCGGGAGAATGAGCTTCTCCAGTGATATCCTGAGTTTAGGGACAAGAATATCTCTAACTTTGCGGACAAAATTCTTAAAAGATGCGTAAGTGTAAGATCTCGCACCGTTAAATTAGGAATTTAAATAATTTAATTATGAGCTTAGAAAATAATTTCACAATTGACTCGGGATAAATATAGAAATGTCATAATAATTATCGAGAAAGTCAAATAATGCTTAAAGTTGCTTTTCTAATGAGAAGTGCAGATACCGATTCTGCTTCACGGTATAAATGCGTACCGGTGATGTATTCCAAAAAATTATAATCAAAATATAAACATTTCTAGAAAAATATCTAGGTCAAGGACATCAAGTTTGGAATAAGAATAATGAATGGTGATGTCAGAACTAATACTAGCTACGTATAAAATGTGTACCGGCAAAGTGCTGTGAAAATTATAATAAAAATATGATAATTCCTTAAAAATAGCTAGGTTCAGAGTATTTAGTTTGGTATTAAAATGATTAGCGGAGCTATTAGAAGTAATACCGATGGATTAGTTAAGTGCACCTATAAATAGGAAATGCACACAACCCTATATCAGAATTTTACAAGTTACGTAGGTGCTCTCCTTTGTTCTTGGTTGAACCATATACTCTCCTTAGTTTCCATAGCCTTCCTTGCAAGTAAACCACCCAAGACCCCATTTTTATTCTTGGTTCTTCCTTGTAAGAACCCGCACCGCTAATTAAGGCAATTAGTAAATTAATTATGATAATTAGGAAATAATTTCATAATTGACCTAATAATTATTATGAGGCTTTAATAATTACAATTAGTGGGTAAAAATGCTGAAAGTCGCTTTTCGGAAGAAAAGCGCAGATACCGGTTCTGCTACTCGGTATAAATGCGTACCGGAAAAGTATCCCAGAAAATTATAACAAATACATGATAATTACTAGAATATTATGTAGGACTTGTAAAACAAGTTTCAAGTCAAAATGACGTAATTTGATGCCAGAACTGATACTGGCTATGGAAAAGCGCGTACCGGAAAGGTGCTCCGAAAAATAAAATAAAAATATGACAAATCTTAGAAAAATGCGTAGGTCTAGATTCTAAAGTATGAGATCAAGATCTTTTACTTTGCGATTAAGGCTAATACTGCGCGATAAGTGGCCATGTGCCTATAAATAGGCACACTAAGGCACACAACCCTAGGTATACTATTCAGAACGTGAGTTTGGTGGCTGAGGGAGTGTGATCACTGTTCCATTCCTTTCCCTCAACCTTTGAGGACCAAGTCTCCACCTTTTCTTCTTCTTTCACACTCAAACACTTGGGGAGGGTGAGAGTTAACCTTAGGGCTGCATTGTGGCCATCATTCTGAGTTGAGAAGGCTGTGTGTGTGAGGTTAGTGAGCATGAGTTTGGAGCTTTAGTGATGGCTACCTTGTGGTAGTCATTGTGAGCTTCAAAGTGCCACCTTGTGGTGCAAGAACCCATCTTGGTGTGCCATTTTCGTGCTCCTACTTAGGCTGAGTTTGAGGAACCTTGGGAGAGCTCCAAGAGCACACCTTGCCTCTGTTTTGAGCTTTGGTAAGTTACCTCACCATGATCATGAGTTTATCTTGCTTAAAGTTGGTGTCTTGGCATGTAAAAAGTTAAAATGAAGTAACCAACACCTAAATGAACTTGTATATGCTTAAAGATGCATGCTTTAACGTGTACATGTGTTAAAAGTTGGATCTTTGGGATGGATATTCACGAAATGCAGAAACTGCATTCTGTCGTGAGATATCCGGATATTTGTCGAACAGATATCCGGATATCAGTATCCGGATATGGTATCCGGATATGGGATCTGGGTATCCGGATATGACATATCCGGATATGTCCAGTGTGATATCCGGATATGGCATATCCGGATATGCCCCTTCTGATATCCGGATATCCTGGGTTCTGCGTAGACAGTAGCTTTACTGTATGAACAGTAAGATATTGGGTGTGTGTGGACCCTAGTTTAAGGAAGTTGAACTTCTGTAATTAATGAACTAAGTCAGAATCATGTGATTAAGGGTTTATGGCTTTGTGGGAAGCCTTAAGACATAAAACGTAAAGGAAAGGCGTAGTCTTTAAGTTGTATGCTTGTGATGCATGAATATTAATGTATTATTGGTCCATATCAGATTGTGATACTGCTGTTTGTGGACTTGTGAGTGGTTGGACTCTTGGCTTGGATAGCTAGCTTGCAAGGTAAGCTTTCGTGTCCTCGGTTTAGCCATTTTGATGTTCCACCATGTCCCATGGGGATGGGTTTATGCATGCTGTGTTACATGCTTTATTATTTTGGAAATGCTGTTGAGCTATTTATATGCAATGAGCTTTTATGATGCATGTGGTGTCCACCTAGACGACAATCCTGAGTATGTAGTACATACAAGATGGAGAAGCTGTGGGTGAGGTGCAGGTAGTATCCATGTACTCATGTAGGCATAGACGTATTCCTACATTTCTCTGGCCAGTAGATTTGAAAGCACACATGGCATGATTAATTGCTGCATCGCATGATTTGGAACTTATATTGTAAATACTGTTTTTAGAACTTATATTACACATGTAAGTGAGCTTGGGGTGGAGACTCCTTGAGGACCCCTTGTCTTACTGAGATTTCTTGTTAGAGATATCACCCCACGTTTGGGGACGCTTATTTCAGGATCAGGTAATGTAGAGGGCTCAGGTGGCAGGAGGCCAGAGCTGAGCTGATATTCTGATGTGCTGTCTTGCTGGATTGACTGCTGTTATGTTTTCCGCTTTATTTATATTATTATGTTGAGACTGTTGATTGGGCATTGTTGCCTTATTTGGTGAGCATGGGGTTTGTCCATGCCACATGATTGTGTTACTGTCTTTCTAATTAATGTTGTAATTAAAGTATCAGGATTTTGACCCAGGCTACTTGTGTAGACCTGTGACTTTAGATACTCACATTACTATTTATATATGAGGTATTCCACTTAGATGTCTTGCAATTTACATACAGGCAGTATTTTTATGAAAATGATTAAGTAATCAAGTTGGTTAAGTTAATGACGTCATAATTGAATTAAAGAAAAAGTTATTCCGCATTTTAATTAAGCGTGGCTTAATACGATAGTGTGTTAACAATCCGGGTTAACTCGGGCTGTTACATTTTATGGTATCAGAGCACTTTCTAGGGAAAAGCCTGTATGTATTGCAATAACTTAGGATGTGTCGTTGCGTGTCTACTTTGTGTTCTCTCTGACTGGTGTGTGTTATGATAATGCATTTGTGACCCCATGGCGTGGGCCTGATCAACTCATTCTTTGTGTAACTTGTGCAGAGTCATGGTGCCACCGAGGAGGAACACGAGTACGAGCGAGGATCAGACGGATCCTGTCCTGGCGGCATTAGCTGAGATGCAGGCGGCCCGACTAGCCGACCAGGAAGCCACGAGGCTGGCGAACCGGGCGATGCTGGACGCAATTCGAGATGCGAACCGGCAAACCACGGCAGAGGTTCTGGAGGAGAACCGGATGGCCAACATGACTATGATAAGGGTCATGTTGGAGGAGTTGAGGGCTGGTCCTGCTGCTGGCCAGGGTCCTCCACCACCTCCACCGCCGCCACCGCCTCCACCTCTGCCTAGTCAACAGGAGGACACCCAGAGCCAGATGGGTGAGGGTAGTCATTTGACGGGGGCTATGCAGACTATCCCCGTACTTGTTGAGGATCGTGACGAGATCGATCGTCGGCTGAATGCTTTCCACAAGCATAAGCCACCTACCTTCGACGGATCGTATGATCCCATTGCTGCTGCTAGATGGCTTCAGGCGTTGGACAAGATTTTCCGGATCATGCAGTGCATCGATCCGCAGAAGCTGTTGTTCGCCACGTACATGCTGGAGGGCGAGGCCCATGAGTGGTGGACCAATCTTTCTCAGGTCTACGAGATGCAGGGCCATGTGATGACGTGGCCATTCTTCGAGGAGAGCTTCCTGGGTCAGTACTTCCCTTATGACTCACAGGAGAGGAAGCAGGGGGAGTTTGACCGGTTGGTACAGGGCTCGTTGTCTGTCGACGAGTACCTGGCCAAGTTAGCTGGTCAAGTTCTCTTATTTCCGCATGGCGAGACCGACTCCCGTTTTTCTTGCGGCCAAGTTCCGGAGGGGACTTAATGAGGACATTGCTGGACATCTTGCTGGTTCTGCTTCGAGAGACTTCGGAGCTTTAGTACAGCAGTGCCGCGATATTGAGGACTATTGCCGTGCGAGTCAGGCCAAGAGGGCCAAGATTGAGGTGTGTCCCTGGAAGAACAAGAATTTTCAATTAAGCAAACGTGGTTCTTCGAATCGCACAAGTAATACAATGATAAGTCAAAGTTCGTATAAGAGTGTGTCTAAATCAATTAAACTCTTCTTTTTAAGATTAAATCTTCAAAGATTTTTGACACGAATGTCAGGATTGTGTGGGAATTTGATTTGTAAAATAAAAAGACTTGTTTTTGTTCTTTTTGAAAAATAAAGAATCCAATAAAATAAGGGTTTGAATATGTGAGAAAAACGCTGCAGTTAGAGAACACTCACCGATAATCCCCACCCTTTACTCTGGATTAAGTTAAATATTAATATATAAATCATGAAATTAGATAATTATCAGATAAAGGTATCAATAGTTAATTCTCAATCCCTTGAGGAATTAACCCTTTAATCTCATATAGAACCCTAATTCCTTGAGGTGCCCTATATGAGATCAAGCATAAAGATCGATAATTAAAACATCTACAATATGAATCATGTCTATGTCTAGATCATGTTCATACCGTCGTTCTATCCCCTTTCTGGATTAAAGACCTCAGATCCCTCTTGTTGGCCCTAATCCTCAGATTTATTATTACTTACTAGATTGATCGGATCTAATAATAACAATAACAATACGATCAGAATAGAACGAAATTCAAAAGATAAATATATCAATAAAAACTCAATCCATTGTATCAGGGGTTCACAAGGGTTCGTGACCCTAACTACAGCAAAGAGGTTCTAGCCAACCATTATCATGGCTAGAATCCAATATTCAAATGAAAACATAAACTAGAAGAGAAGGAGATGAAGAAGAAGATCCGTGGAAGAATCCTCCTGAGCGCAGCCGTCAACCTCCTTCTGAATTGTGTGGAATGGTGTAGCCTCCTCTGAATGTGTGGAGGGGACCCCTTTAAATAGCAGCCAATTAGGGTTTCCGCACAAATTACGAAAATATCCTTCTAATGAAAACATAACGTTAAAATTAAATTACACTTATTACAGAAACGGAAGAATTAAATTACACTTTATTACAAAAACGTATAACGGAAATATTAAATTAAATCAGATTTGAATTCAAATTTTGAATTCAAATTTTGAATTCAATAGTGGTGCGATCCTCTGGCGCCTTGTTCGATCTCTCGCGCGGTCTTCCCTTCTTTGTTTTTCAAATTTTGAATTTCTTCACCTCTTAACCTATAAAAATATAGAAAAATCAGTGAAAGTGTGTCTGAACATGGATTGTTAATAATTCATTAAAAATAATAACCTTTATTACTGAATTACTGTCAAATCCTTATTCTTTTTACTCTGAAATATCTATATGATGAAGGCATATCAAACAATTCCCAGATTTAGATATTGCTGTCCCCAGCAATAAATAAGATCAAACATTAGGCAGCAATGATAAGACCTGTGAGAAGAATGTATGTCACTAATGCATTTTCCTACATTGAAGAGATTCAAAGTCATAATGCTATGCATGAATGAATTCAAAGTTGAGAATTTCAGTAATCAATTTCTTGCATAAGGAATTAGAATCTAGCTTGATCACTCCTTACGAAGATAATCACTGCACTTTTCACTCTTGTATATTGGGTTTAAACTCTCATTCCATCAGTGCAATAAGACTACCATAGGCTTGATCCTATTCTCAAGTTCCCAAGAATGAGGAATATGTAACACATGCATAATTAGATCTAAAGGTCTTTGCAAGGTTGTAACTTGGCTTAGGCTAAGGTATGAATATTTGGGAAAGTGACTAATTTTTACTGTATATGAGATTGAAACACAACTAGTTGTTCACGCTCAAACACAATTACTCTTTTCCTTTCTATTCATACTCTCCCTTCTCTTTGTTGTCTTCTTTTCTTGACCTTTTCATGCTTTTTCCGTTGCTATGCAACTTTTCATTTTGTTTTTTTTTTTTTTTTTTCTCTATGGTCTCAGCTTTTGTTTTTGCCATCACTTTAACTTCTGTGAACTTTTTCCTTGAATTTTCTATAATCAGTGCTTCAATCTCATTCAAGGTATGTCAAAAAGAAGTCAAGTGTCTTATGGTTGAAAACAATACGCTAAGGCTCAAAGGGGCTAGCAAATGGGAATTTTTTTTTTTTTTTTTAGGACAGTTATTTGGCCAAGTAGTTAACAAGAAAGAATTGCCTTTATCATTTCAGATCATGCATGCATTACAGAGAAACAGATCAAGTTCTAGAGTATTATCACAGTGAGGTCTCTCTACAAAGAAAATTTACTGTATAGGCTCAAACCTCACGGCTATGCAATCAAACTAGAATCTAAATTCCCTTTATCATCATATATCAACTGTAACTCTCAACAAAGAATTCAATCAAACGAGCAATAATAACTCTTATTCTTCAATGCATTACTCATACATTTATTTATTATGACTTCTCACACAGTATCCTATATGCTCTCTAAGATTTAATCATCTTATTGCGTGAGTAGCTAACATAGATAACACAAATCCAGGTATGTTGCTCAGAGAATATCAAAACAGAAATAACAAAAGAAATTAAGACAGATAGGTTTAGAAATCTCCCTTGATTCAGAAATTTTTTTCCCTGTTCTACGCTTGAAGCGTAGACCCTCTGCCTCTGACCTTCCGAATTCCAATCCCACGCTTCAAGCGTAGGGTTCTACGCTTGAAGCGTAGGACTACTGACCTCTTAAATTTCCTGCGCTGATAGCGTAGGTTCCTACGCTTGGAGCGCTCAGCCTCTGTTTACTCACCTTTTCTACGCTCGAAGCGTAGGGTTCTACGCTTGGAGCGTAGACCCACTGTTCCTTTTGATCTGCTCTACGCTTGAAGCGTAGAGTTCTATGCTTCAAGCGTAGACTCACTGGATTTTTCTCTTTTCCAATTTTTTTTTTTTTTTAATGATATAGCACACAAAATAACTATAAAAATACTAAGAAAATGAAAAGAGTTAGGATATCTCCCCTGATAGAAGAATTGCAGTTCTAAGGCACAAGCCCACCATTCCCAGATTTAGAGCATTGCTGTCCTCAGCAATAATTAAACCACAAGAAGGAAAACCTGCACAATGGAACAAACAGTGGCATATAGAAGAGACTATAATGCGCACATTAAAACATCAGAGAAAAATATACTAACTAAAATACAAAACAGAAAAATAAACTAATGTACAAAATCTCCGTCAGCAAGGAGATAAAGTCAAACCTCCATGTCATCCCACTCAGCAGCGTGGGATGACTCAGCAAATGGAGGATCTGGTGGTATTGGCTGCCTTGGTGTTTGGAGCCACCATTCCCAGATTTGGCCCAAACCATGGAGCCATGTTAGAAACTCTTTGAAGCTTTGATTCTTCTGAGAGATAGAATCTCTATGTCTCTTGTCAAACTTTAGCTTCTGGTGTCTCTTCCAATTCTTATTAAAGAGTTTGATCACCTCCTTTCTCACTACCTTCTTCATTGTAGGATGACTCCTCCCTTGGGGTTTCTTCTCATGTTTGCCATCATCCTCATTTAGAATTTTATTGGTATGAGCAGAGGGATCTTTGTCTTTCAATTCAGTCTTTTCTTCCTTCAGTGCTTCAGTCACTACCTTGTTACACAAGAAGATATCTCTTAAAGTTTTAGGAGACTCCTTCAACTCCACCTTCGTGGCACCATTTTCATCATCTGCTTTTCTAGAAACTTCAACCGCTACACTTTGCTTTTCCTTTAAGATTTCCAGACTAAAACAATCATCTTTGTGAGAAGACTGTTTTAAAGAATCAAAGACATTGATGGTAACGGTCTCATCATTCATCCTTAGTTCAAGCTTCCCGTTTTCAACATCAATCATTGCACGGGCTGTGGCTAGGAAAGGTCTACCCAATATGAGAGGCATTTCATTTTCTACCTCCATATCAAGCACAATAAAATCAGCCGGAAAGATGAACTTGTCAATTTTTACAAGGACATCTTCGACTATACCACTTGGCTTCCTTAAGGATCTATCAGCAAGTTGTAAAGATGCTTGAGTAGGCTTCAACTCGGTAATCCCCAAGGAATTGTAAACAGAAAGAGGCATCAGATTAATGCTAGCCCCAAGATCACACAATGCCCGACTGATTTTTGTGTTCCCAATTTCAATAGGGATATTGAAGCTCCCTGGATCATTACGCTTAGGCGGGACCTTCTTGGTAATAATAGCACTACACTCCTCAGTAAGTGCAACTGTTTGACACTCTTGTAGCTTATGCTTCCTGGAAAGGAGATCCTTCATGAATTTTGCATAGTTTGGCATATTAGCCAATGCTTCAGCAAACGGGATGTTCACATGCAATTTCTTGAAAAGATCAAGAAATCTGTCATAACTTTTTGCTTTTAATTCTGGCTTCAACCTTCCAGGATAAGGTGCCATTTTCATAAGATACTCTTCACTAAGTTCAAATTTTTCTTTTGGAAGAGTAGCTGGCTCCTTCACATCATCAGTCGGTTTCAATATTTCAGGAGATTTTTCAGTTTCTTCTTCAGATTTCTCCTCCTGTTCAACCTTCTCTTCCTCTTCTATAGGTTTTGGTGGGGATGATACCACTTTCCCACTTCTAGTTATAACTGCCATACAATTTTCCTTGGGATTGGTAGTAGTGTTACCAGGAAAGGTACCTGGAGCTCTATCAGATAACTGTTGGGCCAGTTGACCAATCTGATATTCCAGGTTCTTGATTGAAGCTTTAGTGTTCCTGGACTCAGCTCTTCTTTCCTCAATGAAAGCATTGGTACTTTTTTGATTAGCCTTACTCTCTTCCATGAAAGCGTTAGTACTTTGTGCTAATGTTCCTACTAAACGCTCCAGGTCGGAAGGCTCTCTTTTTGGAATAGGTGGTGGTTTTAGATAGTTGTCAGATGTCATATCTAAACCAGTACCTTGATAACTCTTCCTTTGGTAACTATTACCGCCAGCAGAATTATTCTGATTCCTTGAGAAATTTTGCTGATTAGGGCGCTGATCATACCAAATGCCATTTACCTGCAACTGTTGAGCAGAATCTGAAGACATCAATGTAGAACAAGCATTGGTGTCATGATCTTCATGACAATATTCACAGTCAAGAACAACTGCACTTGCTTGAACTTTAGAAAGCTGCATCCTCTCAAACTTTGCATTCAGATTAGACATCTGTTGTGATAACAACTTTTGCTCTGCCAGCATTGCATTATTATCATTGAGTGGCACTGCTTCCCTTTTTCCTGTCCTTGTAGATGTTTCATTCTCATTCTTAGCTAACTTGTCAATCAGATGATATGACTCTGAAGCTAGCTTATCACCCAAAGAACCGCCTGCTGCAGTATTAATGACCAGTTTCGTCTCCGGTAAACAACCATTGAAAAAGATTCTCACTTGGTCCCCTTGAGATAGGTTATAATGAGGAACCTTTCTCATGAGGGCCTTGAATCTATTCCAAGAAGCGCAGATGGTCTCTCCAAATTGTTGTTTGAAGGAGGTGATATCATTCACCATGTTGTTGTATTTCTCCATGGGGAAGAACTCTGCAAAGAATTTTTCGGACAAGTTTTCCCAAGAAATGATGCTATCAGCAGGTTGTCTTTCCACCCAATCAAGAGCTTTTTTCCCTTAACAGAAAAAGGAAAAAGTCTCAATCGTATTGCATCATCAGAAACATGTGGAGGTTTTGTAGAGTCACAGATTCGTAAAAATCTGTCAACGAATCTGTGAGGATCTTCATTGTCCTCTCCTCCATACTTTTCTCTCTCGGCCAACTGAATGATGTTGGCCTTGAGCTCCCATTGATTGTTCCCAAGTTCTGGTGGAACAATTCCAGCATTGGGCCTGTTAAAGATAGGTGTGAGGATGGTGTTCATCCTAGGATCAGCATTCTGATTAGGAGCAGCCATCTCTAGGGTTTCAGCTACTGGAATGGGAGTTGTCTGTGCCCTTTTTCTCTCCTTCTCTCTTTGAGCAATTCGTTCGCTTCTCCTTAGAAAAGCACTGCTTTGCATACAACTTCAGAGAAAAGATTAATAGCACAGATTCAAAACAAAAATAAAATTAAAATAAAATAAAAACAATTTAATCTTTAAAATCAAGATTAATTGATTTTAGAAAAACACTCCCCGGCAACGGCGCCAAAAACTTGACGTGAATCGGCAAGTGTACCGAATCGCGCAAGTAATACAATGATAAGTCAAAGTTCGTATCCACAGAGAGTGTGTCTAAATCAATTAAAACTCTTCTTTTTAAGATTAAATCTTCAAAGATGTTTTTGACACGAATGTCAGGATTGTGTGGGAATTTGATTTGTAAAATAAAAAGACTTGTTTTTGTTCTTTTTGAAAAATAAAGAAATAAAATAAGGGTTTGAATATGTGAGAAAAACGCTGCAGTTAGAGAACACTCACCAATGATCCCCACCTTTTACTCTGGATTAAGTTAAATATTAATATATAAATCGTGAAATTAGATAATTATCAGATAAAGGTATCAATAGTTAATTCTCAATCCCTTGAGGAATTAACCCTTTAATCTCATATAGAACCCTAATTCCTTGAGGTGCCCTATATGAGATCAAGCATAAAGATCGATAATTAAAACATCTACAATATGAATCATGTCTATGTCTAGATCATGTTCATACCGTCGTTCTATCCCCTTTCTGGATTAAAGACCTCAGATCCCTCTTGTTGGCCCTAATCCTCAGATTTATTATTACTTACTAGATTGATAGGATCTAATAATAACAATAACAATACGATCAGAATAGAACGAAATTCAAAAGATAAATATATCAATAAAAACTCAATCCATTGTATCAGGGGTTCACAAGGGTTCGTGACCCTAACTACAGCAAAGAGGTTCTAGCCAACCATTATCATGGCTAGAATCCAATATTCAAATGAAAACATAAACTAGAAGAGAAGGAGATGAAGAAGAAGATCCGTGGAAGAATCCTCCTGAGCGCAGCCGTCAACCTCCTTCTGAATTGTGTGGAATGGTGTAGCCTCCTCTGAATGTGTGGAGGGGACCCCTTTAAATAGCAGCCAATTAGGGTTTCCGCACAAATTACAAAAATATCCTTCTAATGAAAACATAACGTTAAAATTAAATTACACTTATTACAGAAACGGAAGAATTAAATTACACTTTATTACAAAAACGTATAACGGAAATATTAAATTAAATCAGATTTGAATTCAAATTTTGAATTCAAATTTTGAATTCAATAGTGGTGCGATCCTCTGGCGCCTTGTTCGATCTCTCGCGCGGTCTTCCCTTCTTTGTTTTTCAAATTTTGAATTTCTTCACCTCTTAACCTATAAAAATATAGAAAAATCAGTGAAAGTGTGTCTGAACATGGATTGTTAATAATTCATTAAAAATAATAACCTTTATTACTGAATTACTGTCAAATCCTTATTCTTTTTACTCTGAAATATCTATATGATGAAGGCATATCACAAGCGCCAAATCAGTTCAGAAAGACTGCTGCTCAGGGGAACACAGCTAGACCTCCTGCTCCCAGATGCTCTGGATGCGGGAAGTCACATTTTGGGCCGTGCTCTACCGGTCAGCGGCTCTAGAGATTACCGGTCAGATTTGTTGCAGGCTGTGCCATTGTGTGGCAACCAGCCGTGCCACCTACTACTGGGTGTGTGTATACGTTGGAGAGATCCGAACCTGGTCGACGGCGATCTTTTGTTACTGCAGTGCAGATGTGCTGTGCCATTGCATTGTTCATCGCGATGTAGGTTTCAGTGGGATGGTCGTGACTTCTCGGTAGAGATCTGATAGGATTACCGATGGCACCAACCTGCCACCTACTACTGGGTGTGTGTATACTGTGCAATGGATTGCTGTGCCAAGAGCTCCGAACCTGGTGAGGTACTGTTACCATTGGTGGTTCTGCTGTTGATGTTTTGTTTGATTCCGGGGCAACGCACTCTTTTGTTGCTACCCCTATTGCTGTGGGGCTTGAGTTGCCCAGTGATGTGCTTTCTCCACCAATGCGGGTGACCACCGCCACCGGAGAAAAATGTTTGACCTCCATTGTTCATCGCGATGTAGCGTTTCAGTGGGATGGTCGTGACTTCTCGGTAGATCTGATAGGATTACCGATGGCCAACCTTCAGATTATTATGGGCATGGATTGGTTGTCCAGAAACTGTGCAATGATTGATTGCTGTGCCAAGAAAGTGGTGACTGGCATTCGTTCATTTGTGCAGGCGAGGAGGGCCTTGAGAGCAGGGGCATTTGGCTATGTCATGTTGGGAGGTTTGGTGAGTGGGACACAGGTCTCACTGGCATTCCTGTGGTGAAGGAATTCCTCGAGGTGTTTCCTGAGGAGATTCCTGAGTTTCCACCGCAGAGGGAGATAGAGTTCTCCATCGATTTGTTGCCTGGTGTGGGGCCTATATCGTTGGCTCCATAACGGATGTCGCCACCAGAGTTGGCGGAGCTGAAGAAGCATATTGAGGAGCTTTCAGCGAAAGATTTTATTCGGCCGAGTGTGTCTCCCTGGGGAGCACCGGTCATTTTCGTGAAAAAGAAAGATGGGACCATGCGGTTGTGCACCGATTACAGACAATTGAACAAGGTGACAATCAAGAACAAGTACCCTCTTCCACGCATTGATGATTTGCTGGATCAGCTCAAGGGTGCTTGTGTGTATTCCAAGATCGACCTCCGGTCCGGTTACCATCAGATACGGGTAAAGCCGGAGGATGTCCCAAAGACAGCATTTCGCTCGAGGTACGGGCATTATGAGTACTTGGTGATTCCGTTTGGACTCACTAATGCACCCGCAGTGTTCATGGACTACATGAACAGGATCTTCCAGCCGTACCAGGATCAGTTTGTGATTGTCTTCATAGACGACATCTTGATTTACTCCAAGACGGAGGAGGAGCATACTGAGCACTTGAAGATAGTTTTGCAAGTGCTAAAGGAGAAAAAGCTATATGCTAAGCCGTCGAAATGTGAGTTTTGGCTCAAGGCGGTGAAATTTCTGGGTCATGTGATTTCTGCTAATGGAGTTGCAGTTGATCCTAACAAGATTGAGGCCGTGATGGACTGGGAGAGGCCCAAGACGGTTACGGAAGTGAGAAGCTTCCTGGGTTTGGCCGGCTACTATCGGAGGTTCATAGAAGGATTCTCCAAGATGGTGCTATCGATGACTCGCCTTACCCGAAAGGAGACTCCATTCGTGTGGACACATGAGTGTGAAGAGTGTTTCCAGGAGTTGAAGGAGAGACTGACTACTGCTCCTGTGTTAGTCCTTCCTGATCCTGCGGAACAATTCGAATTATACTGCGATGCCTCTGGTAAAGGACTGGACTGTGTGCTGATGCAGAAAGGGAAAGCGGTTGCTTACGCTTCAAGACAGTTGAAACCTCATGAGGAGAACTACCTGACTCACGACTTGGAGTTGGCAGCCATTGTTTTTGCTTTCAAGATTTGGAGGCATTACCTGTTTGGCATGAAGTTTGCTGTATTCAGTGATCACAAGAGCCTGAAATATCTGTTTGACCAGAAGGAGTTGAACATGAGACAACGAAGATGGATGGAATTCTTGAAGGACTACGACTTTGAGTTGAGGTACCATCCCGGCAAGGCCAATGTGGTGGCCGATGCTTTGAGTCGGAAATCCGTGAGCTTGTCCAGTTTAATGATGAACGACTACGAGGTGATCGAGAAGTTCAGAGACTTGAGAGTGAACTCCTTGTTTGGGGGTGCACTGCTTGAGATGGAAACAACAGAAGTGATAAATGAGTTGATGGAAAAGATCAAAGAGGCGCAAGTGCAAAGAGAGTGCCTTGACTATGTGAAGAACCAGGACGGTGTGTCTTGGAATGAGGACGGATTGCTACTGTTCCAGAAGAGGATTGTTATTCCTCGAGGGCCTTTGACCGAAGAGGTTATGGCAGAGGCTCATAAGGGCCGGTTTACTATCCACCCTGGTGCCACAAAAATGTACCAGGACCTAAAAAGGTATTTTTGGTGGCCGGGCATGAAGAAGGACATAGCGGTCTACGTGTCCAAGTGCCTTATTTGTCAGAAAGTAAAGATCGAGCACCAGAAACCGTCTGGTAAACTTCAACCTCTGGAGATTCCACAGTGGAAGTGGGAGAGTATTTCCATGGACTTCGTGGTGGGATTGCCCAAAACTCAGGCTGGTTGTGACTCTATCTGGGTCATTGTGGACAGATTGACCAAGTCTGCCCATTTTCTTCCAGTGAAGGTGAGCTTCACTACAGAGCAGTTGGCCAAGCTATATGTCCGCGAGATCGTGAGGCTTCACGGGGTGCCCGAGAGTATCATCAGTGATAGGGACCCGAAGTCCATATCTCGGTTCTGGGAGGCGCTGCAGGAGGCTTTTGGTACGCAGTTGAGATTGAGTACCGCCTATCACCCTCAGACTGACGGACAGACTGAGCGGACCATCCAGACATTGGAGGACATGTTGAGAGCTTGCACTTTGGAGCAGGGTTCTGCATGGGATAGGTACCTTCCGTTGGTTGAATTCTCGTACAACAACAGTTTTCATGCTAGTCTGGGCATGGCACCCTACGAGGCGCTGTATGGTAGGAGGTGTCAGACTCCTACCTGCTGTTCTGAGGTTGGAGATAAAGAGCTTTTCGGCTTGGACTTCGTCCAAGATACTACCCTACAGATCCAGATGATCAGGGAAAAGTTGAAGCAGGCGCAGAATCGTCAGAAAAGCTACTATGATGTCAAGCATCGACCACTGGAGTTCAGTGAAGGTGAGCACGTGTTTGTGAAACTTTCACCTGTCACCGGTGTTGGACGGGCACTCGGAGTGAGGAAGTTGAGCCCGCGATTCATTGGGCCCTACCAGATCCTTGGTAGAGTAGGACCAGTTGCCTATCGACTTGCCTTGCCTCCGAACTTAGCCAACATCCACGACGTGTTTCACGTGTCTCAGCTTCGGAAGTACATAGCAGATCCTTCGCATGTGGTGCAGCCGGATGATGTGGAGGTTCGGGAGAACCTAAAGACTCCCGTCGGACCACTCAAGATTCTCGATCGAGGCGAGAAACAGCTTAGGAGCAAGATCATTCCGATGGTCAAGGTGCAGTGGACTGGGCGTAGTCCCGAGGAGTGCACGTGGGAGCGAGAGGATGAGCTTCTCCGACAGTATCCCGACTTTCGAGACAGGTATGTTTCTGATTTTGAGGACAAAATCCTTAAAAAGGTGGGGTGAATGTAAGAACCCGCACCGCTAATTAAGGCAATTAGTAAATTAATTATGATAATTAGGAAATAATTCCATAATTGACCCTAATAATTATTATGAGGCTTTAATAATTACAATTAGTGGGTAAGAATGCTGAAAGTCGCTTTTCGGAAGAAAAGCGCAGATACCGGTTCTGCTACTCGGTATAAACGCGTACCGGAAAAGTATCCCGGAAAATTATAACAAATACATGATAATTACTAGAATATTATGTAGGACTTGTAAAACAAGTTTCAAGTCAAAATGACGTAATCTGATGCCAGAACTGATACTGGCTATGGAAAAGCGCGTACCGGAAAGGTGCTCCGAAAAATAAAATAAAAATATGACAAATCTTAGAAAAATGCGTAGGTCTAGATTGTAAAGTTTGAGATCAAGATCTTTTACTTTGCGATTAAGGCTAATACTGCGCGATTAGTGGCCATGTGCCTATAAATAGGCACACTAAGGCACACAACCCTAGGTATACTATTCAGAACGTGAGTTTGGTGGCTGAGGGAGTGTGATCATTGTTCCATTCCTTTCCCTCAACCTTTGAGGACCAAGTCTCCACCTTTTCTTCTTCTTTCACACTCAAACACTTGGGGAGGGTGAGAGTTAACCTTGGGGCTGCATTGTGGCCATCATTCTGAGTTGAGAAGGCTGTGTGTGTGAGGTTAGTGAGCATGAGTTTGGAGCTTTAGTGATGGCTACCTTGTGGTAGTCATTGTGAGCTTCAAAGTGCCACCTTGTGGTGCAAGAACCCATCTTGGTGTGCCTTTTTCGTGCTCCTACTTAGGCTGAGTTTGAGGAACCTTGGGAGAGCTCCAAGAGCACACCTTGCCTCTGTTTTGAGCTTTGGTAAGTTACCTCACCATGATCATGAATTTATCTTGCTTAAAGTTGGTGTCTTGGCATGTAAAAAGTTAAAATGAAGTAACCAACACCTAAATGAACTTGTATATGCTTAAAGATGCATGCTTTAACGTGTACATGTGTTAAAAGTTGGATCTTTGGGATGGATATTCACGAAATGCAGAAACTGCATTCTGTCGTGAGATATCCGGATATTTGTCGAACAGATATCCGGATATCAGTATCCGGATATGGTATCCGGATATTGATATCCGGATATGGGATCTGGGTATCCGGATATGACATATCCGGATATGTCCAGTGTGATATCCGGATATGGCATATCCGGATATGCCCCTTCTGATATCCGGATATCCTGGGTTCTACGCAGACAGTAGCTTTACTGTATGAACAGTAAGCTATTGGGTGTGTGTGGACCCTAGTTTAAGGAAGTTGAACTTCTGTAATTAATGAACTAAGTCAGAATCATGTGATTAAGGGTTTATGGCTTTGTGGGAAGCCTTAAGACATAAAACGTAAAGGAAAGGCGTAGTCTTTAAGTTGTATGCTTGTGATGCATGAATATTAATGTATTATTGGTCCATATCAGATTGTGATACTGCTGTTTGTGGACTTGTGAGTGGTTGGACTCTTGGCTTGGATAGCTAGCTTGCAAGGTAAGCTTTCGTGTCCTCGGTTTAGCCATTTTGATGTTCCACCATGTCCCATGGGGATGGGTTTATGCATGCTGTGTTACATGCTTTATTATTTTGGAAATGCTGTTGAGCTATTTATATGCAATGAGCTTTTATGATGCATGTGGTGTCCACCTAGACGGCAATCCTGAGTATGTAGTACATACAAGATGGAGAAGCTGTGGGTGAGGTGCAGGTAGTATCCATGTACTCATGTAGGCATAGACGTATTCCTACATTTCTCTGGCCAGTAGATTTGAAAGCACACATGGCATGATTAATTGCTGCATCGCATGATTTGGAACTTATATTGTAAATACTGTTTTTAGAACTTATATTACACATGTAAGTGAGCTTGGGGTGGAGACTCCTTGAGGACCCCTTGTCTTACTGAGATTTCTTGTTAGAGATCTCACCCCACGTTTGGGGACGCTTATTTCAGGATCAGGTAATGTAGAGGGCTCAGGTGGCAGGAGGCCAGAGCTGAGCTGATATTCTGATGTGCTGTCTTGCTGGATTGACTGCTGTTATGTTTTCCGCTTTATTTATATTATTATGTTGAGACTGTTGATTGGGCATTGTTGCCTTATTTGGTGAGCATGGGGTTTGTCCATGCCACATGATTGTGTTACTGTCTTTCTAATTAATGTTGTAATTAAAGTATCAGGATTTTTACCCAGGCTACTTGTGTAAACCTGTGGCTTTAGATACTCACATTACTATTTATATATGAGGTATTCCAGTTAGATGTCTTGCAATTTACATACAGGCAGTATTTTTATGAAAATGATTAAGTAATCAAGTTGGTTAAGTTAATGACGTCATAATTGAATTAAAGAAAAAGTTATTCCGCATTTTAATTAAGCGTGGCTTAATACGATAGTGTGTTAACAATCCGGGTTAACTCAGGCTGTTACATTCCTCTTCCACCTTGTAAACACTTGAGAGGGAGCTTTGTGAAGTAGAAAGCCAACATCTTTGTGAGTTGTTGCCTCTGTTTTAAGAGGTTAGTGGCTGACTTCTTGGTGTGAGGGAATGGAAGTCATTCTCCTTGCATTTGATGCTTCAAGAAGGCATTTTGTGAAGGAAAGTACTTAGCCTGTGAAGCAAATTCGTGGACTTGTAGTTGCAGAACTATAGGGTGGTGTAGAGAGCTCCAATATCATCTTTTTCTCTGTTTTGGAAGCTTAGGAATATGCTTCAACTTTGTTCTTGAGTTTTTATGTAAAAGATTGAGTCTTGGTATGTTAAATGAAGAAAATAAATAACCAAGATGATCATTAGTTTAAATGTGTTTAAAAATGCATGCTTGAAGGTCTGAAAGTGTTAAAAATTGAACCTTGTAGGAAAAAAATCTTAAAAAATGCATTTTTGGAAAACTGTCAAAAAATATCTCGATATTGGAGAATCAATATCCTGATATCGATATCCCGATATTCCTTTTGCAATATCCCAATATTTTGGTGTGGACAACAACGAACCTATTTTAGTAAAAATTCGATATCTTGAGCTACAAAGCTCCAAATCGAGTGTCGTTTGAACCTATATGAAGCTAACACATAAGGATACAATTTGTAAAATTTCATAGCCATTGGATAAGTAGTTTGTGTTGGAAAAGTGGCCTGAAACTCAAGAGGGGTGGTGAATTGAGTTTTAAAAATATTTTCACAAAATGCCTAACTTTCTTTCTGGAAAACGATTTTCTTGAGTTAATATGATTTTGACAAAAGTAAAGCTTAAATAATAGAAATTAATACAAGCAAATAGTATGCAAACTGTAAATAAAAATAGACTCAAGAATGAAGCTCACAGGAGTTTTACGATCACTATAAATGGAATTGTACTCTTGAAGTACAAATTATACAAGTTGAAGCTTATGGGTATTGATTAGTGACACAAGAATGAAGCTCACAGGAGTTTTATGATCAATATGAGTAAGAACAAGTGATAATGAGTTTAATTCAATGAGAATAATCAATGATGATTTCAAAATCAATGGAACAGTAATTCTTGGCTTTCTGAATCGCAAGAAATGAGTCTATATAGGTGTTGGCACGAAACTAGTCGTTTAGAGCCGTTAGAATGCTTACTGCCCAGTAAGTATTCGAATACTTTTTGTGAAGTATTCGAACACTTCATTAGGTATTCAAGTACTTTTCTTAAGGTATTCGAGTACTTTGTTCACATCATAAGTATTCGAATACAGTCAAGAAAGTATTCGAATACTTTCTCGACAGAAAACAAATGGTGCAGTTTTGAGTTGTAAAGCATTCCTACTTGCCTCTAATCACTTTTAATGAAATTCCTTGACTTAGTTCAAAATGCTTTGAGGTTATGGAATATGTCAAGGGTCTTTTTCATAAATATTAAAGTTTTCAAGTGATTGGTGTCTTGGATAATGCATGCATAGAGTTAAATATCCTTTAAGCTCATTTATGCATCATTAATCAATTACCTTTACATTTAGATCTAAGCTCTCAAGGATATGTTGCAATCTTGATCTTTGATCTTGATCATGTGTGTTGAATGATTTGCTCTTGTTGTCTTGTTGAATTGCTTCCTTGGACTTTTGATTGTTGCAAGTTGTATTATCTTTGACATCGCTTCTAAGCTTGTTTGTTATCATCAAAACTCTTGTATAAATGAACTATTCATTTAAGTGCATTGGTTTCACACTCTCCCACTTTTTGATGATGACAGACTCAAATTGAGAAGAAAGGTTAGCGTAGTATGTATTTTGACAAGGTGGTACTAGGACTCCCCCTTAATATGTGGATATTTGAAAGAATTGAAAAAGCGGATACTGATAACAAATATCATCTCATCCTATGTAGCACCGATACGGGACACGCGACAGATACGACACGACACTCCGACATGTTAATTCAAAAAAGTGTTAGATTTCGACACATTAAGACACATTTTGATATTAAATAATATTTTTAATTTATGTAGTGTATATTATATTTAATATTCAATATTTAACCAAAAAATGAGACTAAACTTATAGTATGCATCGATTTTGCAAAAAAACATAAGATATCCCAAATATTTATATTAAACTCAATAAAATGGTAATCATAATCCAACGAATCTAATAGTTAGAACTAAAAACTCAACGCAACGCAACCTTTGAACTTTTTTTGAATTTCTATAACGCGTGTTGGAGTGTCGGGGAGTGTCGGACACGACACGTCAGGATTTTTGAAGTATCGCTGCTTCATAGATCTCATCAATTATATGAAATAACATTATTTAAATTTAAAATGATAAATAAAATTATACTGAAAAAATTTAACTAGCATGTGAGAGACAATGGGAATCAGTTGGAATACAATGGATTTATCAAACAAAATAACATAAATTAAAATAAAATAAAATCGTTGAACAGTGCATGGGGTTTGCCACGGATGACAAAGAGGAAGGGGGAGGGGAGACCAACAAACGAAAAAGAAAAAAGGAAGAGGGAACAAAACATTTTTCACGAAAGGGAAAAAGGGCGGGGGGACTAGGGAGTGTGGGAGAAAAGGAGAGGGGACTGGTTTTATAGTGGTGGGGACCACTAAAATCACTGAGTAGTGCAGCGGGTTTGCCACGGTGCCGACACGTGGCACACATATGTTGCGTGATTGTACGTTTGCCATGTATAATGCAAGGAAGTGCAGCAAGTTTGCCATGGTGTGTCACACAGCATTGCGTGGCTGTACAGTTGCCACGTAACATGCTACACTATCCAGCGATTTTGGCCAGCTAAGACGCCACATTGCATGGCATTTTAGGCCATGTAGCAGACGTGGCAAAAGCTGTCTACCACGTAATCTCGTTGTACTACGTAGCGGCTTACTTTTGCACACCTAACCTGCCAGGTGTTGTAGCGAGTTAGGTGACGTGGCATTTTGGGAAAAAAATTTGGAACCGTGGCATTCAGATAATGTTTTGTGATTAGAGTGGCAATTTGGTCATTGTCCCCATGTATTAACGGATGATTCTAAGCCCGTCCAATAGTTTGCAACTGTGGGGACCACTAAAATCACTGAGTAGTGCAGCGGGTTTGCCACGGTGCCGACACGTGGCACACATATGTTGCGTGATTGTACGTTTGCCATGTATAATGCTAGGCAGTGCAGCAAGTTTGCCATGGTGTGTCACGCATGCATTGCGTGGCTGTAAAGTTGCCACGTAACATGCTACACTATCCAGCGATTTTGGCCAGCTAAGACGCCACATTGCATGGCATTTTAGGCCATGTAGCAGACGTGGCAAAAGCTATCTACCACGTATAGGGCAGGCAAAATGGGCTGAGGCCGTCGGGCTGGCCCGCCCCGCCCACCAAACAGGGCGGGCTGGGTTGAGTTTTTCAACCCACCAGCCCGCTAAACCCGCCCCGCCAAACCCGCTAGCCCACCGGGCTCGGCCCGCCACAGGACGGGCTAGCCCGCCAAGCCCTTTTTTTTTTTTTAGGTTACCCAATTATTATGTAACTTCGTGCCCTAGATTTCTCTGCATGCAAGTGGCTTTTTCGAATTGTTGTGGACTGCTCATACAACACTTTGTTACTTGTTTTGTTATTCTGTTTTACCTTGATATGATTTTATTTTTTATTATTATTTCTGGATTGAAAGATGCATATTTATATGTAGATTATTAAACACTGATCTTCTTCGTTTCATAAGCACATTAGGATTTTATGCAGATTTTTATATGCTTTTATGCAAAAAAAAATTATGTGTTTTTATGCAGAATTTAATTTTTTGTATTTAATTTTTATATTTTTATATTTTTTTTTATTTTAGGCGGGCTGGCCCGTAGCCCGCCAACCCACTCATAAAACGGGCCGGGTTGCTCAATTCAACCCATTTTATCAAAACGGGCCGGGGCGGGCCAGCCCATTTTGGGCGGGCCAGTGGCGGGTCGGGGCGGGCTGGCCCGTATTGCCAGCCCTAACCACGTAATCTCGTTGTACTACGCAGCGGCTTACTTTTGCACACCTAACCCGCCAGGTGTTGTAGCGAGTTAGGTGACGTGGCATTTTGGGAAAAAAAATTGGAACCGTGGCATTCAGATAATGTTTTGTGATTAGAGTGGCAATTTGGTCGTTGTCCCCGTGTATTAACGGATGATTCTAAGCCCGTCCAATAGTTTGCAACACAATACATTCAAGCATGATTGAATTCTACTTTAAATGCATTAATTTATTTAAATATTTTTAAACTAATTACAATAAGAGAAACACTACAAAAAATGAAGTGATTTGTGGAGGTTATTTAGTGGAGGTTTATAAAACCTCTAGAAAATATATAATTTCTGATGTTTTTAATGAACGCCATTTTGCAAGAAAATATTTTTGTGAATTTATATAAAGTGACAGGTTTTGATTGCCAGAATTTTTGTAAATTTTTTAAAACTTTTGAAAATTTTGTTATTTTTATTTGATGACCGCTACAACTTTATATATGTATATTTAAAAATATATTCGTTTTTCATCAAAACCTAACACACTGATAATTCACAACTTCCTATCGCCTTCTTCTTCTTCTTCTTATTCTATCTCCTAACCATATTTCCTCGTTAGAATCATGTTATTTGATCCATATTTCCCCTTAATTTTCTCTTTCATTTTACTCTGATTCAGTGTGTTAACAGTGTGCGGAGTTAAATATTTGAATCATTTTACTCTAAAATTTTTGTTTTATGCAATTCAAGTGCAGATTTGTTTGATCCAATTTTTTCCTTAATTTTCGATGTCGTTCTTTTGATTCAGTGAGTTAATAGTGAACGGAGTTAAGTATCTGATCTATTACTGAACCTTTTGTTTTGTACGATTCATTTTCCCCTCAATTTTGCTATGTGCAGATGTGTTTGATCCATTTTCTCCAACTCGGAGTCTGAGCTAGGTTCTGAATCCATTCCTCTCTGCGTCGCGTGGAATCGGAGCTGGAGCTGGAGTTCGTCGCGGGTGGGATGCTAAAGAGACAGAGGATGCTCTGCTTCTCCATAATGCTAAAGCGTATTTTCTTGATTTCTTGTATCTCAATAACTTTTTGGCGTTATGTATCTCAATAATCTGATTGGAACGATTTGTTGTGTAGTTAAATAGATAAAAGAGACAATATATAAGATAAATAATTGTTATCTCACATAAATGTACATGCACTTGAGATGGTATATGCAATTGATAAGTGTCATGCCCAAGTACTGTCATAAGAAAATTTTCAAACCAAGCTAATAAATTTTTTAAGTTGCACTTAGGGATGGACCCCATTGAAGTATCTGATTTGTATGGCATCATATTCTAGTGAAATTCATATTTAGAAATTCCACTTACTTGGGGGTTATGTGCAAATTTAGATTTTGTCATATTATGTCAGGTTTAGATTTAGTAATATTCTTCTCAGGTTGCCAACATTTCTATGTTGTGTTATTCTGATTGCTTTTACATCCTCTCATTGTAATAGGGCTGATGCGATTCAGCGTAAGTTTGTAATAACAAAGGCTTTATTATGCAAGGCAGACAGATCTTCTTTTGACCGCCTTCATCAACAGGTTGGTTAGATAGCATGTCATCAAGCTTGCAGACACCTACCTCCATTGAGTCTCTAACTTTTAAATATTGCAGATATACAAGCTGGAATTAGAGCAAAGACGGTTAGAGAAGGATGCTTTTGTTTATAACTCACTTCAACAACAACTTAAACTCTCACCAGCTTACCAGAAGGTATACTCTTAATTCGAGGCCTTTATAGGAGTATTGATAGACAACATCTCTTTAATTTTGTTGCAAAAATATGTTATTTAAATGATACAGTATAGTATACACTACTTGTCCAAAGGGTTTGTGGATTTCTTGTATGTTGCTTGGTTTCTGTTCATGAAAAATCTCTTGTATTAACTAACATTTCCTATGATATGCTAAATATATATGTAAACCTCTCCATAAGGATGCTTGAAGTTGGAGCTTGCATGGAGAAGGAAAAATATGTGCCTTAAATTTTGCAACCGTTATTGGGTCGAGGGCTTCTGGTACCTGTTATGCTTTACTAACATAGCTTGTAACATGAGGAAATTGACCCATCTAAATGCTAACCAGAATCATACTCACACAATGTGAATAATATACTTTAGTGAGGTGACAATCAAATATATGACAAGTAAGAATTTTGTCTCATCATCTTATATACCATCTCCTCAAATTTTCGTACTCAAAACATGGAACCACAAACTTTTTGGCGTTATGTATCTCAATTTCTGATTGGGCCGATTTGTTGTATAGTTAAATAGATAAAAGAGACAATATATAAGATAAATAATTGTTATTTCAATATATAAGACAATATATAATTTTTTGGCGTTATGCAATTGATAAGTGTCATGCCCAAGTACTGTCATAAGAAATTTTTCAAACCAAGATAATAAATTTTTTAACATTACTTTTGTATTCATGTGAATTCTAGGTTTTTTTCAATTGATGAAAAACCTATAACCGCTGCATCTATTTCTCAAGTTCACCGTGCAGTGCTGAAAAGTGGTCATGAAGTAGCAATCAAGGTTTGTCTGTGGGTTTTAATGGTTTCCTGAATTCCTGATGGAAGTTATTATGTAAATTACTTTTCTGAAAATGATTTAGTTGTTAATGTTAGTGATGTTAAAATTTCACATCATGTGTCTATCAATATGAACTTGAGCCTCGTGCACTAGGCTATTAAATCCTTGTGGGTTTTGAGATAGGAACAGGATTTAAACCTACTATTCATTATAGTTTGTGTCAATTCAAATTTCTAATTTTTTTGAATTGACATCATTGCATATGTTTGTTTATATTACAAGTATGCTAGTTTTTTTTTTATTTTTTTTTTGTAAAATAAAATAATAGTGGGTGCATTTGGTTTAGAGATGGCTTATGGTATTTTAATCCTGCAGATATGTTGCTCATTCAACACTGACCATGAAGTCAGTATATTGTCCTTTGGATACAAAACTATTACAACCATATATTGTCATCTGTTCTTTTAATTATTAGGGAAGTTACAAGTTAGATTATAATGGAACAGCTATTGTCTCGGCCCTCTTTGGAGCTGTTTTTTTTTAAACATAATCTGACTATATTTAATTGGCTTCTTTTTTGCTTTATATGATATGATTTTATTTGTTCATATTGATGTCATGATTGTTATATATAGTCTTATGATTGAATTCTAATTATTCTGTATTGATGTCTAGGATCTGTTTACTATTGGCCTTGGCTGGATAATTTTTGGTGGGCTACCATTTGATTTTGTGAGTGATCTTGTCCTTGCTTGTGTTCCGATAGAGTATATATGTGTGTATATATTGGTAGAACAATTGAGTATATGTAATCTTCAAAAAAAAAAAAAAAATTGAGTATATTTTTACTGTTTATATAATGTGTTTTGATTTGGTTTCAATGGAATGTAACTGGTCAATTTCTCGGTTTTGCTGGTTGTGGTTTATATGCCTACTATAAGCTCGTTGGTAAATAACTTTCTCAAGTCCCTTATATGAAGTTTTTTCCAATTAGGGAAAGCCATTTGCTTCAGTCAACTGGTCATCACTGCATCCCTTAAAAAGGGAGAAGAATCTGAATCAAACTCGGATCTATGGAACTTGTGACTGATCTATATATTTAGGAAGTTTTGCTGAGGGACAAGTTGACATACAAACATTTTCTGGATAATCAAACTAGACATGTTGTCATGGCTCTAGTGTATTCAAACCTTTGTTGATTTAGTAGTTTGTTCACCCATTGCATTTGATGAATCTTGTGCAGCCCTCTCGTTGTAACTATTAACAAGCACTGTAATTTTATAGCAAATCCATAGTGGAGAGAGAAATTTTTGGAGATTAAATTTGCATATGGTTCTTTAATAACTTTTGTATCATATGGTTATTAAAGAATACTGAAACGTAAGATACATATAGTTTTATCTTATTAAATTTTTAATAACCACATACAAAACTATAAGATAACAATACTGCATGAATAGTTATCAATTTTTAATAACTTTTAATTTTTAATTTCATTTATACATCTCTTTGATTTTTTTTATCTTTGAAAACCAAGTTCTATTTAGATATGTATTCAAATATTTGGAATGAGTTTTTTTTATCCTTTTGAATCTACCTGGTTTTTTAAAAGAAATGTAAAATTTTAAATGATTTTTTTTTAAAATTTTCAACAAATTTGTGGGGGTCTAGAGCCTCCAAAAAATATTTTAACATATTGTGGCATTGCACAAAAAACCTCCACAAAATATGTTGTGGCGTAGGTAAAAGTGGGGGTCATAGAGGATGCCACAAATGTATTTTGTGGGGTCAAAGACCCCCACAATATGAAAATATAACCTCCACAAATCACCTCATTTTTTGTAGTGAAAATAAATTAAAATAAAATAGTGATTGCTAGCCAAATTGAAACAAGTTAGGGGATGTTTGGTACATGAATTATTTTTGAATTATCGGGAAATTGATATTGGAAATTCTATTTGCCCACGTTTGGTAGAAGGTTTTTGAAAAAAAAAACCGGGATTTTGATTTGTGAACAAATTGTATAGAAAAAGGACATCCAAGAATACCACCAGGAGGGTGGTATTCTTGGAATCCTGTGTGTTGGAAAAATTTGACATTCTCAATAATATTTAACAATCAACCAAACATAGAATCGGTAAACTTGAGCCCATATTCCTGATAATATTTTTTCCTACCACAGAATATTTTGGTCACATTACCGGAAAATCCACTTTCCCAGCATATTCTTGGTAATCATGATTCCCGGGTAAAAAAAAAATTCTCCTCTATCAAATGGCCCTTTAGAGAATTACTCTATTGGAAATTGACAATCACATAAATCACAAACGAAAAGAGAAAGAGATAGAGAGAGAGAGAGAATAGACACATAGATTTACCCTGGTTCACCCAATTTAGGCTACGTCCAGCTTGTCTGTACTATATTCACATCACTGCCACTCGTTACATGTCACACGGTTTACAAGGAAAATATAAATAGGATTAGAAAACCGAGTGACTTGTATCGAGTGGCGTTGAGGTGAATATAGTACAGACAAGCTGGACGTAGCCTAAATTGGGTGAACCAGGGTAAATCTCTGTGTCTATTCTCTCTCTCTCTTTCTCTATTTTTTTCGTTTGCGATTTGTGTGATTGTCGATTTCCAACATATACAAGCTGAGTAGGTTGGGAGAGAACTCGTGTTTGATTCCTACCAAATAAATTTTTGAGGAGGGGCGAAGAGTTTTAACTGTGACTAAATCCCGACTCGGAATCAGTCTCATACTAACTCAAAGTGTTGAAGCTTGTGGGATATTTGGAGGCCGACTGAAACTTAAAATGTAATTAATCTCGGTATATATATATATATATATATATATATATATAAAACGCAGAGAATTGAGGATACATAGTACATGTAAAGCCTTCCTTAAAACTTATATTGACTCTCATCAGTTATTGTAGTTCCTAGGTGAGCCTTACATAAATCATCAACATGGTTCTACTTTAGGGTATACCCTTCCGTGGCCTTTGTTCAATGGATTTTTTTGTTTCACAATTATTTTCCTATCTTTGTTTTTTATATTCATAAATTTATCGATTATAAGATTTATTTGATTTGAGCGAACTCATTATAAAGGATGTCTCTATTAAGACTCTTTTCTTCATTCTTATTACTCAGAACTCAAAATCTTTAGTTAAGGAAAATTGTTGTTACTCTTTATATTCTAATATCGTTTGAAATGTTTACCGACCAAAGTGCTGCTTTCGTAAACTTCAGGCTTTGAATATAATGGCCATACTTTTCATTGCATACAAAGAAAAAATGCATTGGATAAAAAAACTGAAATAGATACAGCAGTTACTCATTTAATTTGAACCTTGTAAATGTTTCTGTTAAGAATGGTACGAGGGAGATTAAAACCTTTACAAAAATTCTTTCATTAACGAGCCAAATAACAATCTATAATAAGTGGATCAGCAACACGTTTCAACCCAAAATTTATGTTTCAACACAAAATCTTAATAGTGTAGGTAGTCTTTTGCATTTATATATACGAAGAAGGTTATATTTACAAATTTTTTATTTACAAACTACACTAAGTATGACCGGTCATACTTAAATCAAGAGTGTATGACCGATCATACTTAATGCAATTTGTAAAAAAAAAAATTTGTAAATGAATCATTCCCATATATATATGGTAAAATCATTTCTGCAGCCGTTTTACGTACAACAATGACAAGTGTATGGTTATAATTCACAACATTTAATACTTTCATCCTTTGTATGGTTATGATTCCCACATTTAATACTTTCAAATATATATATGATAAGTATTTAATTGCTGCATATACAGCAGCTGCAGAAATATAAACCCCCTATATATATGCTTTTGCACTTATATATATAATTCTCACTTGGCCTTTTTTAATCAATATGAAACTTATTTCACTACTACTCACATTTGATTATTTCCAGTTCTTTTACATGACAGGTTGGTTTTTCAAATCTACTTAATTCTATAAATAAAAGATAAGAATAAAATAATAAACTTCACTTAAATATTTGAATTAAAGAAACGACATTAATAAAAAAAAAAACAGATATATAATCAAACTTGATTGAAAAACATATTTTAAGGTGCTCCATTTCGAAATATTAAACTTAATTATCATTTCAGGCTGTTTTTTTGGTACACAAGAGCCTAAGAGGCATATTAAGCTACATGTGACCGATGAGTTGTCAACATGGCTCTAGAAACAGAGCAAGAAACAACATCGTGTAAATTTGCAGGCCTCTCAATGCGTTTGAAGATTGAACCACCCTTGAAGTGATTTTAGTAGAGATAATATGTCAAATAATAATCTATTTCCAAAAGAAAAAAATGTCAACTAATAATCTACCAAAAAAAAAAAAAAAGTGTCAAATAGCAGTGTGCTATCAAAAGTGAGCACCATAAAATAAAGGGTTTTATAATTCTCATTTAACATGAGAATTGCAATCTTCATACATACCCTTCGATTTCCGTGCTGATCCTACACATAGTTTTTTCTAACATATGGATCCCATATGCTTTTTATCTCTACAACATGATATTTCAATTCTCATGTTACATGATAATTATAGAACCCTAAAATAAAATAAGCACTTATATAACACTTTTATTTTTATTTTATTTTTATTCTACCAACATTCGAACCACGACCATTATGGCATTGTCCTCCAACAAGCAACAACTACCATATTGACCACGAATGCTAGTTATATAACACTTTTTTTATTTTTATACAAGTGGAGGGCTTAAAAGCCTATATAACACACTTTTAGTCAATATAAAGAGCAACCCAACTTGGATAGGGCCAGAGCAAATTGGAATATTTTAGATCATCAATTTTTCCTTCATCCCACTCAAGTCATCAATATCAGTCCCACCACCTCTAAAAATCACACAATTCCTCCCGGGAAAGAATAAATCTTTGGTGCTACTGTTGCACCTAGATTCAGTCCCCGGGAAAATGTGGCTTTTATGTGGCTGGATTCTGAAAAACATGATTTTGTTTTGCTCACATTTCATATGGGTACGGATCTCGCTCTACTAAGTTCTAGTGATGAGGATTTGCGCATGGATTTTCAAGGGGACAAGAAGTACTATTTCAGTCACGTCTATGTTTTCAAGGGGAGACTTTACGCAATTGACATGTTTGGTGAGCTCGTGGTGGTAGGGCTGGACTTGAGTTTGGATACGGTGGTTGGACGGGCACATCGACGTTGCTGCGGTGACGAGAAGTACTTGGTTGAGTGTGATCGTGAGTAGTTATTAGTGGACATGTACTTCGACCGTCCTCGCGATTGCTACGATGAGTACAATCCATATCTTAGGACAATTAATGTGTATAGACTTGAGGAGAACAAGTGGGTGAAAAAATATTAAGTCTTTAGTACGTAAAAAATCTATATTAAATCTCATTATTTTAAATCTCCTGCGATGATTTACATCAATTAGAAGAACCTGGGAACATTTGATGTTTTTGTTACAAGATCATTTTTTTTTTATTTTTATAAGATCATATTATTTTAAAATATTTTTTTTGATAAAATTCGATTTATTTCCTTTAATATTCACTTTGTATTCAAATTCGAAATTTAAACTTAATAGGTGAAAAAAGAGTTCATCATTCTTTGGTGGAAAACAACTGTATTAATATATCACTACTTGTTACCAAAAAATATATATATCACTACTTTCTCCATGGGTATTTGTTAAGCTTATTAATAATACAACTATTTTCTATATTGGAAATTGTCAAGCCTATTAATAAAACCATTATTTTCTGCATTGAAAATTATTAAGACTATTAATAATACCACTACTTTCTGTATCGAAAATTGTTAAACCTATTAATAATATTTATTATTATATCTGTTAGGATTAATTAATTTTTGGGGTATACTAATGAGTCAATGGTTATTTTGTTATAAGCTTTTTTTTGGTGAAATGTTATAAGCTTTAAAAATAAGTTTTAATACAAAAATTAAGTTCAAAACTCCTCTTTGCAAAAAAATATTATTTATTTTTGTTAATCTTTAATATTAGAAGAGAGAAGCCACCGGAGGAAAGTTTTGACAAGTGGCAGCTCCTCCTTCAATATCAGAATTGTGTTCACACTATGAGTTTCTTTTTATAGAAACTTTTATTTAAGAAATTTGTCTTTTAAAAAGTGAAATGTATTACAGTTATGCCTATTAATTTATTTTAAATTTTAAATATATATCTGCTGATGTGTACTAATGATGTTTATGTTATCTATGTTTGGGAGTTTACCCAAACACGTCATCTACTGCCATTCTCTTGCTGTTATTTATTGTTTTGGTTATCAAGACGGTGAAACCCTTCCTCTCCTCCCTACGTGCTGCTTCAGGATCATCGATTGGGCACAATACATCTGCAATGAATGTTTTTCATTTATCTATGCAAAACCGTTGGTCTTTCTCTCTGAGTATTGAGCACGCTAGGTTTAAGGGTATTCCTTCGTTATTTATTATGACATTCTCCTCATTCACAATTGTTCTTCGTTTTTCCTTCCTTTCCATTGTGTCGCCAAATTATCTGATTCAAAATCTCTCAAATGGCTGCAAAAGTTGATGTTATCCGTGATTTGACCTCATCGAAAGAGCAATGGAGAATCAAAGTCAGGGTTATCAGATTGTGGAGGCAACCAAACTTTCATCGACCGGAGATGGGCGAAAATGTGGAGATGGTTCTAATTGATGATCATGTATGTTTTTTTGTCAGTTTTTGTTGTGGTCATTTTTCACGAAGCAGATTTATCCTTTCGTGCGACTGTACTATATATTCGGAATGTATTACTTTCATATATTTTATATGTTCTGATGTATTGATGGTAATGAGATTAGTAAAACTTGGTTATGTTGTATACAATTGTAAGTGAATGTTTTACATTTTCCTGAAGCCAACTATGTTATATAGTTTTTCTACCTTTGTTTTAACTTGGTTCTGTTATATAGAACTGTAAGTGAGTGTTATATCATAACAACTTGATGCTTCTATGAATTTGTTTAGATTCTATTTATCATCACATTTGTTTATATTCTTTATAAAGGTAGCTTTGTATCCTCCGATAATGGTGTCTTATGATTTTCGATTGAAGGAATAATTTATTCCTGTATGAACTATATTGTATTACAACTTGATGCTTCTATGAATTTGTTTAGATTCTATTTATCATCACATTTGTTTATATTCTTTATAAAGGTAGCTTTGTATCCTCCCGTAATGGTGTCTTATGATTTTCGATTGAAGGAATAATTTATTCCTGTATGAACTATATTGTATTATTGGGGATCCATAAGAAGTATTAAATAATATCTTTTCATATATCTCCTAGTCCTATAAACTTATTTAAACTATTACGCTTATATGAATGTTATTTAGATTGTATTTATCATATCCTTCCGCACCTCCTGCTTACTTACATTTTAACCTTCCTATATTGTCATTTGATTTGATTAATTGTTTTGACTCTAATTTGAGAGAATGAAACAGTTGTGTGTTATTCATAATCATGTTTTTATAAAAGATTTTTTACAGGAAATAAAAATGCATGAATATGATTAACCTTTATGAAGCTTAATCAGGTCCGAAAGCAAAAGGGGATCAGACATTATCATTTGATGCACTTATTACATTTATTTTTCTACTGTTTCTAATAATCAGTAGATGCTTCCTATTTTTTAATAGGGTGGCAAGATTTAGGCTACTGTCCGCGGGTCATTGAGGATAAGAGATCAACTAGCAGAAGGTGGAATGTATGTCATACGTGATTTTGGTGTTGGCCTTAATAATGACAAATTTAAGCCAACACAACATGAGTATAGGCTTACTTTCAATTTGAGAACTGTTGTGACACCGATTGTTGATGCCATTCTTCCTATTAACGGTTTTTCATTCATGGAATTCGAGGACATTGAAAGCTATCCTAATGACACGTCATGTTTAGTAGGTAACGTCTCTTCCATTTCTTCTAATGCACTTCTATTCTTCTATAACTTCACATGTAAATTATTTGCAGACGTTATTGGATTTCTCTGCGGAATTGGTGACTCTAAGGAACACATGGTATCTGGAAAGAGGACAAAGATGATAGCTATTGAGCTCGACAATCTTAGGTGTTTTTAATTTTTTGGTTTTTATTTATGCTCTATTGTTTATACTTCTGAAAGTGTTTGATCGTTTCAGTTGTGTTATACATTTTGTATCTCGCACAGTATGTTCACTTTTTGTCAAGGGGAGGGAGAATTAATTGTTCTTTATGGGAGAGCTATGCAGAAGAGCTTATTAAATATAATAGTGAAAATTCAAACAAGCAGACGATCATCATCATTCAGTTTGCTCGAATGAAAAAGTTTATGGGTATTTTTCCATCATTCCTAATTTGCTTTTTGATTTCTTTTTTTATTCATTCTTTAAACATTAAAGATAAAAAATATATTTTCATACTTTTCATGCAATCTGCAATTGTGAGACCTAATTTAATTTAAACCAACTGAGATCCTTCTGTGCTTTTTCTTTTGGCTTTTATTATATGCTTCCTCACCTCTTGTTTACTTAGATTTTAACCTTTCTATTTTGTCATTTATTTATTTTTAATTATCTTCACTCTAATATGAGAAATTAGAACAGTTCTTTTTTGTTGATAACCATGTTCTCTATCATAATGCTATTTTATTGAACCTTTATGGAGCTTAATGAGGTTGGAACAGAATGTAAATAATTGTATTGATTTTTTTTTAACCAATGCAGATCCTTCTGTGCTTCAAATTGTCATTCAACTAATTCTGAAAATTTTGTTCTCTTTGAGTAATAAAAAATAAATTACACAATTGTTTATGTGTAGGTAAAATGGGATTGTCTAATACAAAATCTGCTACAAGACTATTTTTCAATGAGGATTGTGCTGAGGTTGAAGCATTCAGATCTAGGTTCACTTCTGAAACTGATGTATTTTTTTCTTCTGTTGTTCTATAAAAATAAGTCAATCAACGTTTTGTATACACAGATTTCCTGATGCACAGTCAGACAGTGCACAGAAACTAATGCAGCTTTCAACCCAATCAATTAATTCACAATCAGCTGGTTTTTGGAAAGAATCTGCAGCAAAATTTATTTGTGACATCAAGGATTATAAGGAGGTAGTAATCGGTATTACATTTAGTTCTCTTTATTTAATAAGTTAAATAAAAATCAACCTCCATCTTGTTTGTTAATGTTTGGTGTAATTAGGCTATGACATGTGTTACGTATGGCACAATCAAGGGCATTGAATCTGCTTTTAACTTGTGGTACAAAGGCTGTAAAACATGTACACATTCAGTCTTTGAAGATTTTGGAAAGTGGTATTGCAGAAATTGTGACATTCATCTGCCTACTTATTATCCAAAGTAAGTCTTTCTATTCTTTTTTATTATTCATTATTATGCCTTACAGATGTAACTAATATTTGTCCAAAATTGTTCTTGCATCTTTCAGGTTCCGTTTGCAAGTAAGGGTTGTTGATGGCACAGACTCTGCTTCGTTTGTTTTGTTTGACAAAGATACAACAAATTTATTATGCCTTTCAGCTGCGGAATTGCGTGAACAACATTTTCAGAGGGCAAGTGTTATATGTCTTATGGTTTAATCATTCATTATCATTCATTATATATGCTGGTCCTTACATCATCCCCTGTGACTGTTAATTTGCATATTTAAATTTAGGGTGGTGACTTGGACAAATACCCTCAAGAGATTGATGCTCTGATCGACAACTCATATCTTTTTAAGATTAATGTCAAGAAAACTAATATTGATTCTTATGAGGAAAGTGCTTACCAAGTAAGCAGGGTTTGCTCCGATGAGGACATAATTCAATCTTTCCTCAACGGTCAAAAGGATGGACATGTAATTACTTTTAAATTAAGATTATTTTAACGATAATGTATTGGGATGTAAGTCTTCCTGTGGTTATGCAAAATATTTAGTAAATGTGAAACTCTTTAATGCAGGGATCAGTGCATGATGAACAACTTGGTGTACTTGAAAACACTGTCAGCCAAGTAGGGGAGAATTCATCTACTGTTCAAAAGACTTTGGTACATGCTTAACCTTATTAGTTATCTTTATCTTTCTTTTTTAATATTTATCAATGTATCACTTTTAATGCAATATGATCTTTAATAATATACAGCAATTCAGCGAAGAACATGAAGACAATGATTATTTGGATGTAACTCCTACCAGCAAATTTTCTGATACTTATCATACAAAAAAAGTTGATGATGCAAATATGGTTTTGGATTTGGTGGCAGTAACTCCTCCTACCAAACAATTAGACTTAAGGAAGAAAAAAGCAGTTGAAGATGCAAATTTGGGTACTTATTTGCTGCCAGAAAATCCTGCCAACATATTTGCAAATACAGAAAGCGAAAAACCAGTGGGGGTTGCGGATTTGGTTCCATGTTTGAGACCAACTAAGGCCATAAAGATTGAGAAGGATTGATAATAATAGTTTTTATAAACTTCTGCCGTGCTGTCGCTCTTTCAGGCTATAATTTATGTCTTTGTCTGCATGATTACAAATATTGGGATTGTTGTGTTATTGTTTTTATGTTTTTCTTGCAGTTTGGTTTCTTCAAAATACTTTTCTACCCTTTATTCGTAAAGCTTTGCTTTTTGGTTGTATGAGACAGATTTGGATTGTTTGATTCTACTAAAGACTTGTAGGGTGTAATTCCTGTTACACATACTATAAATCTGTCATTTTGCTTATTGTTATCTTTTGGCTCCTTTATAGAGTGCATTTGATGTGGATATGGTAACCAATGGTTTACCATTGTCGTTGTCATCTTCCGGCTCCTTATTAGCAAAAGAGCATCAACATTTACTTGCAAGCCTAACAGAAGAGCAGCGCAATGTGTACCACAGAATCATGGAAGCAACACTTGCAAATAAAGGTGGATTTTTTTTTCTATATGGTTTTGGAGGCACGGGAAAGACTTTTATATGGAAAACATTATTTGCTGCTTTCAGATCAATAGGAGAGATTGTTCTTAATGTTGCTTCAAGCGGAATTGCGTCATTATTATTACCTGGAGGGAGAAATGCTCATTCTAGGATGTGCATACCTATTGACATCAATGAAGATTCCACCTGCAACATTAAGCATAATTCGCCTCAGGCTGAGTTACTGTCAAGAGCTAAATTAATCATTTGGGATGAAGCACCTATGGTTCATAAATTCTGTTTCGAAGCTTTGGATAGAACACTAAGAGACATTCTTCGTTTTTCAAGTCAAATTTTTTTCGAAACGCCGTTTGGTGGGAAAGTCGTTGTTCTAGGAGGTGATTTCAGAAAAAATCTTGCTCGTTATTCCTCACGGTGGAAGGCAAGAAATTGTACATGCAACAATAAATTCTTCACTTCTATGGCATTGTTGTCAAATGTTGACATTGACTAAAAACATGCGGCTGTATTCACAAGGTTCTAATAATGATGTCATGGAGATTAAAATGTTTTCTGAATGGCTTCTTGATGTTGGAGATGGCAAAGTTGGAGACAATGTTGATGGATACTCTACAATAAAAATCCCAGATGAAATCATGATCAATGATTGCAATGATCCAATCTCTGCTTTAGTAGAATTTGCCTATCCAAATCTTTTGAAAAATATGCTTAATGCGTCTTTCTTCCAAGAACGGGAAATCTTAGCACCAACATTAGTGGATGTCTCCATGTTAAATGAGTACTTAATGTCAAAGATTCCAGAAGAAGAGAAGGTATACCTTAGTTTAGATAGTATTTGTAAAGAAGAAGGGAATAAAAATGTTGAGGAAGAAGCATTTCCTCCAGAAATACTTAACACTTTCTCTGGAACTGGACTTCCTAACCATAAATTGACACTCAAGAAAGGAGTACCAGGATGCTTCTGAGAAACATAGACTAATCAAGAGGCTTGTGCAATGAGACAAGATTTATTACTACAAAACTTGGTGAACATGTTATTGAGGGAAAAGTGGTTTCAGGAAATAACATAGGTGAGATGGTGTTGATTCCAAGGATGAATTTGAGTCCTTCGAATAACACATTCCTTGTAAAGTTTGAACGCAGACAATTTCCATTGGTTGTTTCCTTTGCCATGACAATAAACAAGAGTCAAGGTCAAACTTTATCTCATGTAGGAATTTATCTTCCAAGACCAGTTTTTACTCATGGCCAATTGTATGTGGCTCTCTCCAGGGTGAAAAGTATGAAGGGATTAAAGCTTCTCATACTTGACGATCATGGCTCAGTTACAAATGATAAAACAAATATTGTATTCCAAGAAATTTTCCAAAGGTTGACATAAGTTAGTGTGTCTTATTTGTAAAACTATTATACATTACTGCTGAACGAGATCTGACTATGTTTAAGGTAGCTACTTATATCTGTACCACTTAAGTTTTATCTCTTTTAAGTATTATTGAAATTCCTCACTATAGATCATACCTGCTTACCTTAATCAATGGTTATGTTTTGGCAGAGAAAATTTTGTTGTTCATAATGATGTGCACAAAATGAAGACACAATATCTGTCAGGGCTATTTATAACTCAACATGAGGCCGAGTTTAATTTAGGAGATTTAATTATGCATCACAGTGTTGTTTGAAGTTTTGGAGAATTCTCAATTGTTGTTCATGATATATTTGAGAGCATTGTCACCTTATTATCTATTACTCATTTGAACATGTAAGTTTTTATTTTCTTACTATTTGTAATTATTTTATCTTTTTTTATCTGTGTTTATTATAATCTAAAGATTTGTTATTCATTGTGAAATGATTTGTATTTGTTTCTTAATGACAGGTTAAATATAAAACTTGAAAAATTATGGATGCACATTGTTGAATATTAATCCACAATGTTGGTTGTTCTACTCTATTTTCTTTTTGCTTGCCATGCTTCTTAATGTACAATGCATGTCTATTATCTTTGCTTTCCAAAAAATATCAATTTTATTATTAATTTAATTTAATTTTATATTTTTTAATAATCACCATCCCGTGCGAAGGCACGGGTCATATCCTAGTTATTCAATTAAAGGGAATCATCATTTACCAAAAAAAAAAAAAAAAAAAAGGGAATCATCATTCAGTTTTTTTAATTAAATCATTATTTTAAATTTTTTTCATATTTTAATGCATTAATGCTTGTCATTATTTTGCATAATATCACTATCTTTTTGGTGGATAAATATAAAAATACATAACATACTAATAAAAAATGCTGATAGTTAGAGGTTAGAAGTGACAAAATGGGCTCGGCCCCGCCAGTCGGACGAGTTAGCCAGCCAACACATTTTTATAATTAAATTAAAATTTCATCATTCTTTTTTTATAATTAAATTCCAAAATCTGATTTAAATTTTGTAAATACAAATTTGTAAAATTCTAAATATTAAGGCCATAAATCCTTGCAATTTTTTTTATTCTTATTAATTACTCAATTAAAAGAAATGATCCTTCAATATCTTGCAGTATATTATTATTTTAATGCTATTTAGCCTGACGACACGTAATATTCATTTCATATACGAATAATGAATATCTGTTGGGAATATATATATATATATATATATATATATATATATATATATATATATAAATGGTATTTTAATAATGGGTTTTTTTTTTTTTTTTTGAATAAATTAAAAGGTATCCTCCGGCCGTAACCAAAGACTAATCCCCATCGAGCACTGTCGGACCCTTTCGGGGGCGGCTCTCCCAAATCCTTTTTCTCCATTACTAGGGCTCGAACTAATAATGGGTTTTATAAGAGTTATGTTATAGGAAAAGTGGTTGTGTTATGTTATAGAGATTCGTTTTGTGTGCCTGAGTTTTTTTTTTGCTACGAGCCCCACAAAATGTTGTGTGTGTAGAAAATTTTTTGTGGTCATGTTAAATGATAGATGATAAACCCTTTAATAATATTACAAAATGTGTGTGTGAGTAAATTACTGACATGCGTGAGCGTGAAGAGGAAACACAAAACTTCAACGGCTCAAATCAAACTTATGAAAATTGTTCAGCCTGCAATTGCAAGAGAAGACAACTGAAGAGGAAGCATAAGTATTTTCATTGAAAGGGGGCGTGGGACTCAATCTTGAAATACACTTCAAATACCTTTTCACTCTTCAGTCTTCAGTGATAGTTAGTAAACCGCCTCAGCCTCTCTTACCTTCTATTGGGGTAAAATTTAAGAAAAGGATTCAGCTTTTGCATTTTCATTTTTTCATTCAGCTTCTCCTAATTGTTTTTTCATTCAGTTCTTATCTCCAACGCTCCACGTGGGTGCTAATGCTAGAATAGATTTTGTCAAAATATGGTCAAAGGCGGTGATAATTTTCAAGGCTGAAAGAAGAAGTGTTTTGATGTTGATGAGTTGTACTAGTTTGAAAAGTCAAGGACGATTTTGGTTATGAAGAAGACAAAGACAAGTTAAATATTTCTTGGATTAAAATATTAAAAAGTGGGGGGCTTCATTTGGTAGTTCATTTGTGTTGGAAAAAGTGTGTATCAATTTAAAGGATATAAAGTTATGTCATTTTAAGTGAGGGAAAGAGATAGATAAAGGTGTTAGTATATAGGTGTCCTAGAGACAATCTTTTGATTAAATAAAGGACACTAGATGTAGAACTTTGTTTGTCACAAATAAATAAAAGCACTATTTATCCAGTTTCATATTATTTCTCGATATTATTGTTAATATTATATGAACAAACTGGATAAACCCCTTGGAATAGAACAGGTATCTCTTGAGTATCTGTGATGAGATCATGATCATGAGGATTCAAGGATATCGCATGTCTATTCCTAATTATATGTTCCTAGTCTAGAGACACTGAGATTGGGGATCAGCGATCTCGGGTAAGACTAGTATGACTTATCTACTTGTATATGGATACAAGGTAAAGACCTCATGAGCTACAGATATGGAGATGTCTTAGCTAAAGTCGTGGGTGGACCTATAAGAGTATAGCTCGCACTGAACAGACCCAAAAGAGACTCTATGAGGAAATCTCACAGATAGTGTCATTAGAGTAATCTCTTTATGTTTGGGTATGTCTTTCCTTGGACCAGAAGTTATTACCTAGACTGTGTTCTTGAAGGCATGTTTTGATTGTATGCCTCGTCTGCCTGAAACATGGAGACTCATAGGTATACTATTGGGCGTGTCCTTAAAGGGCACAGGGCTAGGGTAATAAGCCGAAGGAATTCGTCAAATCTCTGTGAGAGATTAGGTTATCTGTAAACCGAAGAAATCGGGATGACATTTACAGGGACTCAGGAATCTATGCATAGTAAAAGAGATCATGAGATGATCTGCCTTTAGAGTCAGTAAATTGAGGATTCCCTATTTCGAATAAAGCTTACCCTAAACCGCAGGGGTTGATACATTTCCTTACCCTAGGTTAATAGGAAAATAACCGAGACGAAGGGAAATACATACGGTAACCAAATATGTGCAATAGGATGATCAAGTCATTAATCTGACTAGTTCTGGGGCAACAAAGCATTGCTAGTGCTTTGTGTTGTCATTAATTGGGTTATGGGCTTGTTGGGCCCAAGCCCAGTTATGTCAGAAGCTATGTTGGACCTAATGGGTCACATACTAACACCTTGTAGTCATGATGAACTAGCTTTAAAGGTATTGGGCCTAATAATGGTTGTTAGCCCAAGAAGCTGTTTGGAAGCCCACCTAAATGATGGAGGGCGCATGGAGCATTGTAATGAGCTTGGATAGTCCAAGACATTACTAATTAATTTAATTAGTTAAATTAATTATCAAACATTTGAATTTTGAATTTTGAATTTGAAATCTGAATTTTGAAATTTGAATTTGGAATTTGAATTTTGAAATTCGAATTTTGAATTTGAAATTTGAAATTTGAATTTTGAATTTTGAAATTGCATTTTGAAATTTAAATTTTGAATTTGAAATTTGAGATTTTGAATTTTGGATTTGAATGTTTGAACATTTGAATTCAAGTGTTTGAATTCGAATTTGAATTGGCTATGAAAATTTGTTTCATAACAAAAGGATAAGATAAGATCTTGTTGGAACAAATCCCTTGTATCAAGAGGATATCTTTGGAGATCACCAAGGGCTTATTTGGGGCGCAAGTTTTGAGTGGATATAAATGTCATCTAGTCATTCAAACAAGCTCCAATCAGATTTGGTAGTTGAGAGAATAAGTGAGTGAGTTGGTTCAAATTTTGAATGCAACTACTCAACATATTTGGACCCTTTTTGGACTGAATATTGCGCATAAAATAGGTAACCATATGATAGTTTTTAAATTAGAATTTGACTAGGTTTGAACTTAGTCTCATGAGGATAAGATTGGAGGTTGTTGGCTAGATTTGATTTGCAACAACTCCACTTGATCCTCCTTGATTTTATGCGCTACTTTCAAATAAGTTTGAAAGAAAAATTTGATTGCAATATATCATAATCTTCTTCCTCTTGTACGCATATACTTTGGTTTTTCTTCTCCTTAGGGTTTTCACAAAAACCTAGCCTATACTCCTTCATCTCATGCGCCATTCTATAAGGTAGTTCACTACACCTTTCCAAACACAAAACCTAGCCTCCACCTTCACCAATTGGGCGCATAGCAAGCCTCATTGTGGTGATCATCTGGTGGCTTGCAAGAAGGTGTTCTTGCATCATTGACGAACGGTGGTGTGGATCAAAATTAGAGGGTTTGAACCCTTCAGACTTGACAATTGATCTCCCTGATTGATCAGGCCAAAACAAGGTAACATCATGTTGTCCTAAAGCATGGATTTCTATGTGCATGTATGTTTCCGCGTGAAGAAGTTTTGTTTTTCCACCTTACATGCATCGGCCTTCAAGGCCAGTTTACTTTCAAGTGGTATCAGAGCCCGATTGCTTTACCATCGGCGGGTGATGGTACCTTGTTTGTGAAAAGATTGTTTCACGGTCAAAATCTTTAAAGGGTTAAAGTTTAATTCTGCATATGGATTTTGAATCACAAATCCTTTAAGGTGTTAAAGTTTTTGTTTTTATGAACATGTAAATTTGATTCTATGTTCATAAAACAATATGCATCATAGTTTAGTTTCTCTTTCTTTATGAAAGTCTTAAAAGGAACACCCTTTTTGAAAGGGTAGATTCGGCCATGAAGGGTACTAAGAGTACCTTGAATGTTTTCTTATTTTTCTCCATGAATTGTGTCATTATCATTGCATGAAATTTTGTGACAAAATTTATCATATACTCATCTATATGATTCGGCCATGAAGATGTTTATGGCTACATGCATGGTTTAATTTTGTTTTCTTTGAGAAAGAATTAACAAAATTTGAATTAAAAATTGTTTTGAAATTCGGCCAACTAGAGAAATTGAAGAATTATAATCTTGATATTATTTTGATGTTTAAATGTTAAATATCAAAATACATGTGAAAAATACTATGTGATAATATAATGTTTGTGTTTGCAAGTTTTGAGTCTTTCAGGTACTTACAGGAAGGGGATGGTCATGTTGCCCGGATTTAAAATTTTGAATTTTAAATTAATGTGTAATTGCGCTATTTAATTTACAAATGTAATTTGTAATTTAGTTTTTGTAATTTTATCCCTCCAAAGATGTTTTGGAGTTTCTTTAATTATGTGTAATTAGAGAATTAGGTTAGTGGCGTATAGACGACAAGCGGCCATTGCTTAAAGAAGCAAAATGTGCAAAAGTGCGAGCACCATGACTATCTCAATATAAACTTTTTATATGCATGTATGATTAGAATGTCTAGTATGCATGAATTGCGCAAACCGCGTTTTGTATGGTTATTATGTTTGTCCAATAGCGACTAGTGTAAACCGATAGATGTTTGACATAGGTTATGACTAGCATGATAGCTTACAACATGCGTTTGATGACACCTAATTAACCCTAAAATAAAAGGAACCCTTAAAAGGAATAAATAATTAAGCATATAATTACCTCCCACCACCAATGCTACTCAAACCTCTTCTACATAGTGGTGCTCCACAACTCAGTTGGGACCCACTGTTTCATTGAGCTAGAGTAGTGTTTGAAGTGTAAGACACTTGGGTTGCTGGTTTAATGCTTAACTAAGACATAAGTTGCAGGCACAACCGGACTTATGTGCTTAGGGTAGTGGTGCTAGGTTGGTTGCATGAGATGCACCACTAAGTGACAAAGAGTTGTCAACCTAATGTTAAGAGAGGGTATGAGATACTGTTGATAAGGATCAACCCATTATTTAAATTAATCTTGCGGTCTCAGACGGAGATTAAAATAAATAATCGCACTCTTAATCCCACTAAGGTAAAATCTAAAAGTAGATTAACCCTAAGTCAAATAGTAAGAGTCATTGACTTAGATAAAATAGTGGGAGAGGCAAATTTTTTAAAGTCTTTAATAATTTACTTTTAACTACATAATCGTATATTAACTAAAACTATCTTTACATATTTTTCAGCTTATAGTATGACTAATCCACTGTCACTGCGTTCAATACTCGATACGAATAAACTGTCCGGTTCAAATTTTATGGACTGGTATCGGAACCTAAGAATTGTTCTTAGGGCCGAAAAGATTGCCTATGTTTTAGATGCTGGAATACCCGTAGCTCCTAGGGAAGGGGAAGAAGGGTTTGCGGAATTTGATTTCGTAACCCATCAACAGCACTTGGATGACAATGTGATGGCAGTATGCATCATGTTGGCATCCATGTCGCCTGAACTGTAAAAGCAGCATGAGCATATGGATGCTCCCTCTATTATCATGCATCTGAAGGAGTTGTATGATATTAAAGGCAGGCATGAAAGGTATGAGGCCTCAAGAGAACTCTTCTCTTGTAGGATGTTTGAGAGCATGTCTGTGAGCAGCCATGTTCTTAAGATGATCGGGCTAATTGAGAAGCTAGGAAACCTAGGCTTCATCATGGATGTCGAGCTAAGTAATGACTTAGTCCTCACCTCACTTCCACTTTCCTTCAGTCAATTCATAATGAATTACAATATGCATGGGATGCAAGTGAGCTTGCCTGAGTTGTTAAGCATGTTAACGACAGTTGAAGTGTCTATCAAGAAGGATAGGACACAGGCTCTTTTGATTGGTGGGCCTAGCAAGGCCAAGGGAAAGGGTAAGGACTAAGGAGCCTGCAAAAGGTGACTCCCTTAAGCCCAAAGGAAAATCCAAGATGAAGAAGGGAAAAAAGAAGGGTAAGAAGGCACCTAAGGACAAGGGTGATGTTGAGTGCTTCCATTGTGGCAAGAAAGGCCATTGGAAGAGGAATTGTCCAGACTACCTGAACAATGTGAAGGACAAGAAGCATGGTGATGCTTCTGCCTCGGGTATTTTCATGATTGAGATAAATTATTCTTGTGCTAATCCAACCTCATGGGTATTGGATACCGGATGTGGTTCTCATATCTGCAATATGTTGCAGGTACTTAGGAGCCCAAGGAGATTGGAAAGAAACGAGGTGGATCTCCGTGTTGGTAATGGAGCAAGGGTTGCTGCTCATTCATTTGGAGATGCTGACCTTATTTTGCCTACGGGCCTTTTATTGCATTTGAATAATTGTCTTTATGTTCCGAATATTTCTAGAAACATTATTTCAATTTCTTGTTTAGAACAAGATGGTTATACTTTTAGTATTAGGAATGGTACATTTTCTATCATTTTGAATGATATGGTTTATGGTACTGCTTCTTTAATAAATGGATTGTATGTGTTGGAAATGGGAACTGAAGTGCTCAATATAGACATGAAACGACCTAGGACAGATAATCAATCTTATCTTTGGCACTGTAGATTAGGACACATAAATGAAACAAGATTGTCCAGGATGCATAGAGATGGATACCTGGACTCCAAGGATTTGGAATCCTATGGACAGTGCGAATCTTGTCTAGCTGGGAAAATGATTCGACAAAAGCCCAAAGGGCTTGAGAGTCATAGGGCTAGTTAGTTATTAGAACTCATTCATACTGATGTATGTGGCCCGATGTCTATTGAGGCTAGAGGTGGATATTCCTATTTCATTACCTTTACAGATGACAAATCGAGATTTGGGTATGTATACATAATGAGATATAAATCTGAAGCTTTTGAAAAGTTCAAAGAGTTTAGGAATGAAGTGGAGAAATAGCATGGCAAGATGATTAAGACATTACGATCAGATCGTGGTGGTGAATATTTGAGCCACGAGTTTCAGGATTATCTGAGAGAAAATGGAAATCTCTCACAACTTAATGCTCCTTACACACCACACCAAAACGGTGTCTCCGAAAGGAGAAACATGACCTTGTTAGACATGGTTAGGTCTATGATGAGTGAGACTCAACTTCCAAAATCATTTTTGGGATATGCCTTAGACACAGCGGCATACCTTCTAAATAGGGTACCGTCTAAATCTGTTTAGACCACACCATATGAGATATGGAGTGGTAAGAGACCCAACCTGAGTTATCTCAGGGTATGGGGATCGCCAGCTTATGTCAAAGCGTTGACATCAGACAAGCTTAGTGCTAAGAGTACTAAATGTCTATTTGTGGTGTATCCTAAAGGTACTAAGGGATACTACTTCTACTCCATGGAAGAACACAAAGTATTTGTGTCAAAGAATGCTGAGTTCCTTGAGAAGGATTTGATCTCTCAAGGAGGCAGTGGGAGTAAGATTGATCTTGAAGAAGTGCAAGATCCACAAGAACAGATTGAGGAACCCGAGTCTGCTCCGCAGGCGACGTTCTCCAATGGAGAAGTAAACACACAACTCTTTAGATCTACGAGGGTCATCCATCCACCTGAGAGGTATAGGTTTGTGATTGAGAATCAGCAAACTGTCGAGGATGATGAACCAAGTAACTACGAGGAGGCAGTCAAGGATGTTGACTCCTCTAGATGGCTTGAAGCCATGGAATCTGAAATGGATTCGATGTATCAAAACAAGGTATGGACCTTGGTTCCTAAACTGCAAGGAATAGTTCATATCGGAAATAAATGGTTCTTTAAAAGAAAGAATGATGCAGATGGCAACGTTCAGACCTACAAAGCTAAGTTGGTGGCGAAAGGGTATCGTCAAAGACAAGGAGTTGACTATGATGAAACTTTCTCACCAGTTTCCATGATCAAATCTATTAGGATCATGCTTGCAATAGGAGCATACCATGACTATGAAATTTGGCAAATGGATGTCAAGACCGCCTTCTTGAATGGGTTCTTGAAGGAGGAAGTGTACATGACACAACCTGAAGGCTTTGAAATCAAAGATCAGGAGCATATGGTAGGCAAACTACAAAGGTCAATATATGGGCTAAAGCAAGCATCAAGGAGTTGGAATATACGTTTTGATGAAGTCGTTAAGAGTAACGGTTTTATCAAGAACTAGGATGAACCTTGTGTTAACAGGAAGGTTAGTGGGAGTAATGTCTTCTTCCTAGTACTTTATGTAGATGAAATATTGCTAATAGGAAATGACATCCCCACATTAAAAATAACGAAAGAGTGACTTTCAGAAAACTTCACCATAAAGGATTTGGGAGAGGCAGCCTTTATACCTGGTATAAAGATCTATAGAGATAGATCCAAGAGCCTGCTGGGTTTATCTCAATCCACGTATGTTGACAAGATGCTAAAGAGGTTTAGCATGGAAGGGTTGAAAAGGGGTTTTCTTCCTGTCAGTCAAGGGGTACATCTATCAAGGGCTATGTGTCTTAAGTCACAGCCTGAGAAGGATCGCATGAGTGGAATTCCATATGCTTCGGCTATTGGATCCATCATGTATGCCATGATATGTACGAGAACAGATGTCTCATATGCTTTAAGCAATACGAGCAGATACCAGTCAGACCCTGGAGAGGGTCACTGGACGGCAGTCAAAACCATCCTTAAATACTTAAGAAGAACTAAGGATGCGTTTCTGGTCTATGGTGGGGTTAATGAGTTAACAGTGAAAGGGTTCACTGATGCCAGCTTTCAGAGTGACAAAGATGACTGCAAGTCACAGTCAGGATTCGTATTCACCTTAAATGGTGGGGCAGTGTCTTGGAAGAGTTCCAAGCAGGAGACAACAGCAGATTCAACGACAGATGCTGAATACATAGCTGCTTCAGAAGCAGCTAAGGAGGCCGTGTGGATCAAGAAGCTCATAAATGAACTAAGGGTGGTTCCAAGCGTGGATAAGCCCATACAGTTGCTTTGCGACAACACAGGAGCCATTGCGCAGTCAAAGGAACCTAGGTCTGCCTAAAACATGGCGACTCATAAGTATACTATTGAGCGTGTCCTTAAAGGGCACAGGTCTAGGGTAATAAGCTGAAGGAATTCGTCAAATCTCTGTGAGAGATTAGGTTATCTGTGATCCGGAGAAATCGGGATGACATTTACAGGGACTCGGGAACCTATGCATAGTAAAAGAGATAATGAGATGATCTGCCTTTAGAGTCAGTAAATTGAAGATTCCCTATTTCGAATAAAGCTTACCCTAAACCGCTGGGGTTGATACATTTCCTTACCCTAGGTTAATGGGACGATAACCGAGATGAAGGGAAATACATACGGTAACCAAATATGTGCAATAGGATGATCAAGTCATTAATCTGAATAGTTCTGGGGCAACAAAGCATTGCTAGTGCTCTGTGTTGTCATTAATTGGGTTGTGGGCTTGTTGGGCCCAAGCCCAGTTATGTCAGAAGCTAAGTTGGACCTAATGGGTCACACACTAACACCTTGTAGTCATGATGAACTAGCTTTAAAGGTATTGGGCCTAATAATGGTTGTTAGCCTAAGAAGCTGTTTGGAAGCCCACTTAAATGGTGGAGGGCGCATGGAGCATTGTAATGGGCTTGGATAGTCCAAGACATTACTAATTAATTTAATTAGTTAAATTAATTATCAAACATTTGAATTTTGAATTTTGAATTTGAAATTTGAATTTTGAAATTTGAATTTGGAATTTGAATTTTGAATTTTGAATTTGAAATTTGAAATTTGAATTTCGAAATTGCATTTTGAAATTTAAATTTTGAATTTAAAATTTGAAAATTTGAATTTTGAATTTGAATGTTTGAACATTTGAATTCAAGTGTTTGAATTCGAATTTGAATTGGCTATGAAAAGTTGTTTCATAAAAAAAGGATAAGATGAGATCTTGTTGGAACAAATCCCTTGTATCAAGAGGAGATCTTTGGAGATCACCAAGGGCTGATTTGGGGCGCAAGTTTTGAGTGGATATGAATGTCATCTAGTCATTCAAACAAGCTACAATAAGATTTGGTAGTTGAGAGAATAAGTGAGTGAGTTGGTTCAAATTTTGAATGCAACTACTCAACATATTTGGACCCTTTTTGGGCCGAATATTGCGCATAAAATAGGTAACCATATGATGGTTTTTAAATTAGAATTTGACTAGGTTTGAACTTAGTCTCATGAGGATAAGATTGGAGGTTGTTGGCTAGATTTGATTTGCAACAACTCCACTTGATCCTCCTTGATTTTATGCGCCTCTTTCAAATAAGTTTGAAAGAAAAATTTGATTGCAATATATCATACTCTTCTTCCTCTTGTGTGCATATACTTGGGTTGTTCTTCTCCTTAGGGTTTTCACAAAAACCTAGCCTACGCTCCTTCATCTCATGCGCCATTCTATAGGGTAGTTCACTACACCTTTCCAAACACAACACCTAGCCTCCACCTTCACCAATTGGGCGCATAGCAAGCCTCATTGTGGTGATCATCTGGTGGCTTGCAAGAAGGTGTTCTTGCATCATTGATGAACAGTGGTTGATGTGCCGTCAGCACATAAGTAAATTCAAGCCAAAAAGAGAAAAATAATGAACTATTCCTCATTAAAAATGCAACATTTCTTATTGTAATCCTTAAATTCCAAATTCAAGAGTGTTTAACTGATTTTATGCTCATTTTGCCAGAAAAACAAACAAATCTGGAAGGAAAATGAGGATTGGCCAAAGTGACGCTGATAGCGTGGGAATACAGTAAGACCCACGCTAACAGCATGGGAATGACGCTCATGGCGTGAAGGGTCAGAAGCATCCATGCTCACAGCGTGAGATTGACGCTGAGAGCGTGGAAAGTCAGAGGCATCCACACTCATAGCGTGGAACTGACGCTGACAACGTCAGTTGTGGAAGCCCCAACCGTGCTTTCAAAGAGCAAATTTGGAAAAAGAAAAAAGGGGTCTTTATAAATAAGAAGGTTGCATTTCTGAAGAGGATACAAGTTTTTGACCTAGAAGAGGCCGTCGCTGTGGAGAAGAAGCTGTTCTTCGTTCTTCCTTGATCGTTCTATAATTTATTTTCTTGTTGAATTTTATTTGAGATCAGCCATGAATATGGTTGGCTAGATCTTAGTATTGTGGTAAGGGTCACAACCCTGAATGTGAACCCCTTGTAGTTTGGATCTGATTTATATATGTTTATCTTTTTGCATCTATTTTCCTTCGCTCTTCATCTCATTGTTCTTTTAGATCTGATCATTCTAATAGATCACTAGGGTTAGGATTCACAATAGGAATATTGGGATCCTAATTCCCGAACAGGAGGAAAATAGTTGTTCATGTAGGCACTAGGGATAGGCTACATGAACTGCAAACGTGAAAGATTCACCGAATTGTATGTTTAACCTGAAAAATAATCTCTAAGGAATTAAGGTTCTAATAGGGTTAATAAGGTTAAGATCCCTAAGGAATTAGGGTTTAACCGATTAAATAAAAGATGGTGAATCGTTTGATCAAGGGGTAATTCATATGTAAATTTACATTCAGATTACAAGGTGGGGATCAAACAGGTGTTAGTACTCTTACTGCAATCTTTTCACAATTGTTTTTCAAAACCCTAACTTAATACGATTTGTTCATCCAATTTCAGAAAACCAAAAATGCGCAATTTACATTTTAGTTACTTTTCATTTTAAATCAACAACAATTGCTACCTCTCTTGATCCGTTCAACTTAAGGGGACTGGTTATTGTAGTACTTGGTCTACAATCCCTGTGGAGACGATCTTGCTTTCACTTTTATTACTTGGAACGATCGGTATACTTGCCGAGTTCGCAACAAGTTTTTGGCGCCGTTGCCGGGGATTGTGCATTCCAATATTATAAATACCCATTGATCTTTGAGCTTGAATATTGTTTTATTTTATTTATTTATTGAATTGTCATTTTAGGTTTGTCCTGTCTTGATCTGCATTCTTGCAGGTATTACTGACCATCATTCTTAAGTTTATGCGAGGTAGACTTGCTCCTGAAGATCTTGTGTTTGATCCTGAAATCACAAGAGCTGAAAGGAAGCTGAGGAAGGTTGCCAAGCAGATAATTTGGGAAGGCCCGATTAGCGAACCTGATCATTCTGTAAAAGATATGGCGAATCATAATAATGCTGCATGAGGTCCCAAAAATCAACCTCCTGCACCAGAGTTGATGGAGTCGATTTTAGCTCCAATGTTCACAAGCCCGAATTCTAGTGTTGTCCGGCCCCAGATTCAAGCCAACAATTTTGATATCAACCCGTCTCTTATCAACCTGGTGGAAAAGACTCCTTTTGGTGGTGAGGATTATGAAGATCCTCATGATTTCATGGACAGATTTCTAAGAATCTGTGACACCACCAAACATAATGGGGTGCCTGATGATGCAATCCGACTTCGTTTGTTCCCGTTTGCATTAACAGGGAAAACTCTTAGATGGTTGGACCGACAACCACCTAATAGCATCAGAACATGGGATGAGTTGGCAGCCAAGTTCTTTGCTGAACATTTCTCTCGGGAGAAATACAATAAGTTGGTGAATGAAATCACCAATTTTATTCAGCAAACGGGAGAGACCCTATGTGCAGCTTGGACAAGATTCAAAGAGTTGATTAGGAAATGCCCCCAATATGACTTTCCGGATGAGAAGAAGGTCAGAGTCTTTTACAATGGGATGACACCAGACATAAGAATGATTGTCAATGGTGCAACTGGTGGAACCATAGGAAGAAAGACTGCAGCAGAAACTCTGGCGCTGATTGACTACATGGCACGAAATGAAAATGCCTCAACAGAAGTCCAGTTGACTCAATCAGCTCAATTGAAGAAGGGCATTCTACAACTTGGGAATCAAGATGCCACTTTAGCTGAACAGAAGGTGATTTCACAACAATTAGCAAGTATGAATGCTAAGTTGGACAAGATGCGAATATCCACAACTCAAGTTAATTCAATTAACTGTGAGTATTGTAAGGAGGACCATGAATCCAGTGAGTGTACCACACTTATGGGAGTTGAGGCATTCCAAGTTAATGGAGTGTGGTATGATCCAAGGCCACCACAAAACACGCAGGGTTATCAAAGGAACCAGAATAGTGGCCAAAGAAGCAATTTCCAGAGAAGAAATCAAGGGGGAGGTTTGGATTATAAATCCAATAATTTCCTACAACCTCCTCCTCTTCCACAAAAAGAGCCATCTGAACTAGAGAAAGCTATGCTGCAGCTTTCTAAGACTACAAATGATCACATGGAAAGTACAAGTGCTTTCATGAAGGAAACCACGGCCTATCACAAGAATCAAGATGCCTCCATTCAGAATTTGGAGACCCAGATAGGACAGCTATCCAGGCAGTTAGCTGAAAGAACTCCGGGGCAGTTTCCTGGAGATACAATTGCAAATCCCAAGGAGGATTGTAAATCCATCGTGACTAGGAGTGGAATTGTGATCACTCCTCAAGAAAAGCCTAAAATGGTTCAGCCAAAGAAGGTTGATGAACCATTGAAGGAAGTAGAAAAAGAAGCAGAAGCATCTGTCAAAGTGCAGGAGGAACCTGCAAAGCAAGACAAGAAGGAGGAAAAGGAGAAAGCTGTTGAGGCTCCAAAGCCACCAATGGATTTTTCTCGCTTTGAGAAACCTCCTTACCCCATGAAGCTTAAGCAGCAAGTGCATAAACAACATTATGCCAGGTTTTTAGATATTTTTAAAAAACTGCATATTAATATTCCATTTGCTGAAGCTCTTGCTAACATGCCAAATTATGCTAAATTTATGAAAGATTTATTGTCAAGAAAGCATAAGTTGCAGGAATGTGAGACGGTAGCACTTACTGAAGAGTGCAGTGCCATAATAACAAAGAAGTTCCCACCAAAGCTTCAAGATCCAGGAAGCTTTAACATTCCAATTGCCATAGGCAACGTTGATGTTGGTCGGGCATTATGTGATCTTGGAGCGAGCATAAACTTGATGCCGCTATCATTATGCAAAGCTTTGGGAATTTCTGAATTAAAGCCAACAATGGTCTCTTTACAACTGGCGGATCGTTCGTTAAGAAGACCTAATGGGGTCATTGAGGATGTACTTGTCAAAGTTGACAAGTTTATCTTCCCTGCAGACTTCATTGTGTTGGATATGGAAGAAGAGAGTGAAATACCTCTTTTACTTGGAAGGCCATTTTTAGCCACAGCTAGGGCTATGATTGATGTTGAGCAAGGGAAGCTCGAGTTACGTATGAATGATGAGACAGTCACAATCAATGTGTTCAAAGCCATGAAGAGCTCATCCGACCACAATGACTGTTTCAGACTTGATGTGATAGAGGAAGCAGTCAAGGAAGTAGACATTGGTGATCTAGAGAATGAAGGATAATTCAAGGATCTAGATGAGGAAGCTCCACAAGAAGGGCAAGAAACTGTCTTTGAGGTGTTGGATAAAGAAGGAGAAGAAATAATCTCTGTAGCACCAAAGGTTGAATTAAAAGAGTTGCCTAACACTCTTAAATATGCCTTTCTGGGAAATACAAAAGATTACCCAGTAATCATCAATAAAGACTTGTCTCCATCTGAAGAACAGAAGTTGTTGAAAGTGCTCAAAGAGCACAAGACAGCCATTAGGTGGTCTATCTCTGATTTGAAGGGAATTAATCCTTCTTTCTGTACTCACAAGATCTTGATGGAAGATAATATCAAACCAGTGAGGCAGCCTCAGAGAAGATTAAACCCAACAATGAAGGAAGTAGTTCGAAAGGAGGTGATGAAACTCATGGATGCTGGAATGATTTACCCCATTTCTGACACTGCATGGGTAAGTCCAGTACAGACAGTCCCAAAAAAGGGAGGTTTAACTGTCATGAAAAATGAAAAGAATGAGTTGATTCCCACAAGGACTATCACGGGTTGGAGGATGTGTGTTGATTACAGGAGGCTAAATTCAGCCACCAGGAAAGATCATTTTCCTCTTCCATTTATTGATCAAATGCTGGAAAGGCTAGCTGGTCACGCCTTCTATTGCTTCTTGGATGGATATTCTGGCTACAATCAAATTCCAGTAGCACCAGAGGATCAGGAAAACACAGCCTTCACATGCCCATTTGGAGTCTTTGCTTACAGAAGGATGCCATTTGGCCTTTGCAATGCACCTGCGACATTTCAAAGGCGTATGCTTTCTATCTTTTCTGATATGGTAGAAAAATATTTGGAGGTTTTCATGGATGACTTTTCTGTGTTTGGTTCCTGTTTTGATTCATGCTTAGTTAATTTAGCTAAGGTTTTGAAGAGATGTCAGGAAACTAATTTAGTGCTTAATTGGGAAAAGTGCCATTTTATGGTACAAGATGGCATAGTATTGGGCCATAAGATTTCCAAACAAGGCATTGAAGTTGATAAGGCTAAGTTGATGCTTATTGAGAAACTTCCCCCTCCCGTTAATATTAATGGTGTGCGAAGTTTTTTAGGTCATGCAGGGTTTTATCGAAGATTCATCAAGGATTTTTCGAAAATTGCAAAGCCTCTTAGCCAGCTGTTGGTGAAAGACAAGGAGTTTATGTTTGATGAAGCTTGTCTCAATGCATTTAATGTGTTGAAAGAAAAGCTAACCACAACACCTGTTCTGACAGCACCAGATTGGAGTCTTCCATTTGAACTCATGTGTGATGCGAGCGCATACGCCATGGGTGCAGTCCTTGGTCAGCGTAAGGACAAATTGTTACATGTTATTTACTATGCAAGCAAAGTTTTCAATGAGGCACAAGCAAATTATGCCACTACTGAAAAAGAAATGCTTGTAGTAGTTTGTGCATTAGATAAATTTAGATCTTACTTGATAGGCTCTAAAGTTATTGTATTTACTGACCATGCTGCTATTAAATATTTAATGAGCAACCAAGATGCAAAGCCAAGATTGCTGCGCTGGATGCTTTTGTTTCAGGAGTTTGATTTGGAAATCAGGGATAAAATAGGAGTGGAGAATAAAGTTGCTGATCATTTGTCAAGGATTCAAAATAAGCAACTACAAGAAGGACCTGAAATTGAGGTTAATGAATTCTTCCCTGATGAACAAGTGATGGCAATAATAATGCATCCATGGTTTGCAAATTTTGCAAACTACAAAGCTGCTGGTTCAATTCCAGATGATCTGACTTGGCAACAAAAGAAAAAGTTCCTACATGATGCACGGAGGTACCATTGGGATAATCCATTTTTATATTTTCAATGTGCTGATGGTATTATTCGCAGATGTGTAGCTGAATTTGAGATACCAGATATTCTATGGCATTGCCACGCATCTGATTATGGAGGTCATTTTGGAACTAACCGGACCGTACAAAAAGTACTGCAGAGTGGCTATTATTGGCCAACAATCTTTAAAGATGCGCGGAACTTTGTGGAGAAGTGTGACAAGTGTCAGAGAACGGGAAACATTTCACGAAAGGATGAGATGCCCCTCAACTGTATACTGGAAGTAGAGCTTTTTGATGTTTGGGGAATTGACTTCATGGGACCATTCCCTAAGTCATACTCAAATCAGTACATCTTGGTGGCTGTGGACTATGTGTCCAAGTGGGTAGAAGCAGTTGCATTACCCACAAATGATGCAAAGGTGGTAGTTTCTTTCTTAAGAAAGAATATTTTCACCCGCTTCGGGGTTCCTCGTGCAATCATTAGTGATGGAGGAACCCATTTCTGCAACAAGCAATTTGAAAGTTTGCTTACAAAATATGGTGTTACTCATAAGGTGGCAACACCATATCATCCTCAGACCAGTGGACAAGTTGAAATTTCTAATAGAGAGCTGAAGAGGATTCTAGAAAAGACAGTGAGCAACTCAAGAAAGGATTGGGTTAAAAAACTGGATGATGCACTCTGGGCATACAGGACTGCATTCAAAACACCAATAGGTATGTCACCATTCCAATTGGTATATGGTAAGTCCTGTCATCTTCCTGTAGAATTAGAGCATAGGGCTTTGTGGGCAATTAAATTTTTAAATTTTGAACCATCAAAAGCTAATGCTAAGAGATTGCTGCAATTGAACGAGTTGGATGAGTTCAGGCTGGCAGCTTATGAGAATGCCAGAATTTATAAAGAAAAGACAAAGAAATGGCATGACAGAAGGATTCAGCCAAAGGAGTTTGAGCCAGGACAACAGGTACTGTTATACAACTCTCGGCTGAGGTTGTTTCCAGGTAAGTTGAAGTCTCGTTGGTCTGGACCTTTTGTTGTTAAAAAGGTATTTCCATATGGAACAGTTGAGATTTCCCCTCTTGATACTGAGAGACCTTTCAAGGTCAATGGGTGTCGGTTGAAGGTCTATCATGGTGGAAATATCTATAGGAACACAATTTCTGTCCCTTTGTCTTCACCTGAACCTTAAATGATTCCTGTCAGGCTCGTGACGTTAAACAAGCGCTCATTGGGAGGCAACCCAGTAGGAACAATTAGTGTTTAGTCATTTTCATGATATATATATATATATATATATATATATATATATATATATATATATATAATATGACGCTCTCAGCGTCAAATTCACGCTTGTAGCGTGAGAAGACAGAAGCTTCCACGCTGAGAGCGTGAAAATGTCAAAACGGGTTCCACGCCATCAGCGTGAATTCCACGCTGACAGCGTCAGCAACCAGCAACCTCCACGCTGACAGCGTGAGATTCACGCTTCAAGCGTGGTCGATCAGAAAGACCCACGCTCTTAGCGTGGAATTGACGCTATGAGCGTGGGTTTGAAAAGTGGGTTTTTAAATAAAAACCCTAAAACACTCTCACACACCACACTCACTATTCCCCTCTTTTCTTTCCCTCAGCCGCCGCCACCCTCTTTCTTTCTTTTCTTCTATTCTCTTTCTCTCTACCATCACTCTCCTCTATCTCAGCACACCACTTCCCCCTTTGTCATTCTCTCTACCTCCTCCCTTTATCATTATCACCTCCTTACCGCACCACCAAAAGACCACCGCGCATCACCATCACCGCCAGAGGTTGCAAGGTCGTGGGTTTGTCGTTCTCTGTAATAGGGTTTCTATTTTTGATCTTTTGAATTCAAATGGCTGGAGAAAAGGTAAATCTCATGATTCTTAAATTATCTCATGATTCTCTCTCCCTCCTCTCTTTTCTATTCTCACGGTTGCTTTGTTTACATATTCCATGGTCATGAGAAATGCTTGTAAGGGTCTGGTAAAAAAGTTGAGGATGTTTGGCTGTTAAAAAAATAAAAATGCATGCTAAGTGTTTGATGGTTGGTCTCCGAGATTGATATGGAACGTTTGGTTGGTAGTTTATATGGAATATGTGTATACTAATCCATGTAAAGTACGGTTTAATGCTTCATGATTTTGAGATACCATGCATCATTTAGTGTGTATGTGAAATGTTTGAAGATTTTATCCTCCTCAAATAATATGTATTGGTGTGGATGCATTGGAGCTCAAATAACTTGAATACCAAATGTCACAACCCCATGATAATTGATGAAAATTTTATTGGTTCGTGTGATTACAATTCTGATTTCACATGATATTTGGCAATAATTTCTTTCAAGGTTTAGACATGGGTTGATTGTGATAATTTGCTGGGATCTAATGTTATGAGATATTTTGGATGAGTAAGCAATTGGTTTTCTGATATGCTGAATTTTTATGATAAACTGATAAATGATGCACATGCTTGAATTCTATTGTGTTGGAACTTTTCTGAGTGCAGGGTAAGCAAGTCAAAAAGACCACAAAAGGAACTGGCCCAGGCAAGAAAACGGGCGAGAGTAGTGCTGCTGGCACAAAGAGGCCTCGGACCTCTTCATCATTTGTTTTTGATAGTACCAGGTTCTTGTCCCCTGAAGCTCAAGACCGGTACTATCAATGGTTTGCTCCTAAAAAGATCATTTCTGAAAGGCAGATCAGTGCTTTTATGGATAGTGATTGTCCGGTAAGGACAACAGCTGAAAGGAGAAGATGGAATAAACTGATACGGTTTGCTGGTCCGAGTTCAAGCACAATTCTCAAAGAATTTTGTGCAAATGCTGATCTAGAGACTGTGGATGCAACAAGGAGGAGCTGGGTGCGTGGGCACGAAATTTCTTTCTCTCCTGAAACAATAGAGAGATTTCTGGGCACCACTTATGACTGTAACAAGGATTGCTATTTCGCTCACACATACAACAGAATGCAACCTTCTGATGAAACAGGACTCTATTGGGAGGATATGCCAGACATTGCTGAGAGAATAAAAAGCGCAATCACTCATCCTCATGCCACATGGAAACCAAAAAGTGGACATCCAGGGGTACCTGAGAAATTGGAAAGGATAGATCTAAATCCTGAAGCAATGTTCTGGCACACATTTATAAACTCCACAGTCATAGCATCTACAAACATGAGTGATGTAAATGTTGAAAGAGCAGTACTACTTTATACCCTTATGGGTGAAGAGAATTTGGATATTTCTGCTCTGTTTTCCGAATGAATTGTCTATATCATCACCCATAAGAAGGCTGAGATCCATCTAGCCCACAGCTCCTTGATAGAGCAGCTTTGCTTGGCAGCTGGACTGGAAATTGATGATGATGTCAAAGTCAAAAAGGAGCTTACACAAGCAAATTTCAATGCAATGAGGGCAGAGTCCAGCCGTCACGCCATCTGGAAGGCATCTTGTGCCATAGGTGAACCACACCCAGTACCACCACCAGCTCCAGCACCAGCAGCAGTACCTTCTGCGGAAATGCTCCTACTTCAGAGATTGGATCGTCAGATGCAAGACGTGACGATCGAGCAGAGGCTTATCCGGGGCATGATAGAGAGATTATGTAGTGATCGTGGGATCGACACTACTAGTTTCAGATCACGACCTCCACATTCTTCACCCCCAGCTGACGATGATGCCAAGGAGGATTACTGATGATCCTCTTTCCTTCAGCACCACAAAAAACTTTTCGTAGTTATTTTGATTATTTTGTTGTTTAAGTTTTGAAGACAGTGTTGTGGATGAGTTTTCCCTTTTATGCAGTACCTTCTGTTAAATATCTGTTTTTGTTGATTAACAAATGTGTGCATGTCCCATTTGACAAAATGAGATTCTTTGACTAATATAGTTTGTTGCTGAGGACAGCAATATTCTAAATCTTGGAATTAGGGTTGCATGCTGTATATGCGAGACCTGCTAAATGTGGAACACAATAGAAAGGAAACAGAGATTAATTTGAAAAAAAGGGAGACTTTTAAACTTTTGCTGTTTTGCTATTACTATTTAGTCTTTTATTTTCTATTTATTTTTACATATATATATATATAAATAAAAAAAAACTTGAATTCCAGAGCAAGCAATCTCAGGTTTGACATGTTGCTTTAAGTCTTATTATGGAATGAGTCATCAAAAGCATGATATATGTGAATATTCATTTGTGTATATAATCTAAGAATGATGTATGCTTGTCTGTATAGCTGCTCTGTGGTGAATTTTTCTAAAATAATGCCTGATGTGAATTCTGGAAGTTAGATCCTGGTTTGAAAAACAGCTGTGAGGATTGAGCTGAAAACAATTTTTTTTTTTTTGAGAAATCTCATTGTAGTGGTTTCTTGAATTTGAATTGTTTCTCTAGCTTGCATGTATGACTGATATGATGAAGGCAATTTTTCTTGTAAAGCCTACAGCCAAATGACTTACCTGGGAAATCATCCTTTGTTAAGCCCCTTTTGAGCTTGAGACCAATTTGTT